>VXBT01001744.1:1184596-1258513 GCA_013400235.1 Oriolus oriolus | reverse complement strand
ATAATATCAATCTGCTCCCTCCTTCCTCCCCACCCCCAGCCCCCTCCCCATAAAAAAGAAAAAAAAAAAGCACCACCTGCTAACATTTGGAAAAGCAACAGGGGACTATTACATCTATCTTTAATTTTCACTCACACACTAAGATGAATGGGCAAGGAAGGGGGAGACCTCAACAGCCCCTCTAGACGTGGGGCTGAATTGATGGGATTGTGATTTGTAGGATTTCTCCACTTAGTCCCTGCCTCCTACTTGCTCTCCAGCCACTCCAAAGTCTCTTCCCCTCTCTTTAAGCAGCGATTTCTTTCAATCTCTCTCTCTCCCTCCCTGTGTCTCTCTCCCTCACACTCTCCCTCTCTCTCTACATACACTCATCTCCCCGGAGAGAGAGAGAGAGGAGAAACTCAACTCCCAAACACCGACCAGATGTCGAAGAAACGCAAAGCCCTGGAGGGCGGCGGAGCCCCGCTCCCCCCCGAGGACCCCAGAGCCTGCTTTGGGGCCGGCGAGGAGCAAGGTAGGGCGGCGGAGGCCTGCAGGTGGCCGGGAGGCTGGCAGCTGGGAGCCCACCGCAGGGACGTGCCGGCCTGGCCGGCCTCCTGCAGCCCACCCACGCTGGGGTGACTTGGGCGCTTAGGCCAGGCTGCTCCCACCGCCGGGCGCAGAACTGCAGGGCTGCTCCCACCGCAGCGACACTCAGCTTGTGAGAGGGGAAGGGTTACGGGGGAGAAGGGGTGAGGGAAGGGGGTGTGGGAGGCTGGCCGAGGGGAATGGCAGGTCTGCCAAGCAGTCCAGGCTCCGTCCCCACTGCAGTTTGTCACTGGCATGGGCATAGCCACACTGCCTCATTGATTTGTAGCTTGTGTAAATCTGTTTGCAGCGCGCTCCTAGCCTGGGCAGCGGACGAGCTATAGGCACCTAATGTATGCATTGTGGCTTTGCGTGGGTCCAGTTTGCTCCAGCAAGCCCCCGTCCCTGGTACGATTTCAGTTGCGTCATGTTGGGGCTTCAAACGCCGCTCTTGTAGCGCACTTTGCACCCAGCTAAAGTTGGTTTTGCTGTAATTTTCAAGCTCCAAGTATTTGTGGTGAAAGCTGTTCTGTACTTTTTGACAAAATAATACGAACATAGCAGCCGAGTGGTGTAAAATCAGCTGTGCACACAAGTGTGAGGGAGTTCTGCAGCCGAATTTCTTGTTGTTCAGCCAGCCCAGTGGGTTCCCTTCCTTTGTGTTTGTTTTAACAAAGTGGGCCCAGATGAACCAAGCTGAGCTACAGGGCTTTGGGCTTGTGGCTGTAATGCAGAGAGGAGAGGAAAATACCGGTTGGATTCAGAGCAGTGTTTCAGGCTGTTGCGAGTGGCTCTGGTGGGAGATGGTGGGTGTGTGGTGGGTTCAGATGACGATGTGAGTATGTCTCTGTGCATGCTCGAATTCAGAAACATGGTGTTTTTGCCTGGGCAGGTGTACACAGAGCAGAGAGGGATGGAATGAGTGTGTTCTCCAACATGGAGTCTGTGGCCCTTTTTGTAAATGATGTGAAGGATCCTAATGTCACAAATCACCCACATCGTGGAATTCCCTTACCACCACGGATGTTTCTGCTTTTTGCAAGGAAATGTTTCCAGCACAGTGGTTGGTGTGTTCTTCTGGTTTCATTAGAAAGGAGCACTGAAATTCAGAATTTCTCTCAAAAGATATGGTTTAGGGTTTATGTGGTTGTTGGTTTTTAATTGCTTGGCTCTCTCACAAGAAAATAACATGTTCATATTTTCTTGCCATTTCTCTGCTTAAGACTAATCTTGACATGGGAGGGACATTTTCAGACCCTGTCAATGACTTTATATGCATGACAGCATTCAATGGTTTTGCAATGTGGAATTTTGCTGTTACTAACCTGGAAAATCTTACCTCTTTGTCAGCAATAGAGGAGGTTAAATACAGAAAGGGCATTCAGCAGAGATTCAGCATTCAGAAAGTTTGGTATAGATTACATGTAATTTTAATTTAAACGTATGCCAGTAGTGGGTGTAGAAGCACCTTACATGTTATTGTGATGCAGTGATGTTTGCCTGGTTAGAATGTTTTTTTTAAATGCCTTTTTCTTTTTAACTCCACAATAATATTTTCTGTAATACTTCTGATTATGTAACAAGAAACAGAAAATATAATATAACTTTAACACAGGATTGGTTTTTTTCTTGATTTCAGTATGCACAAAACAAATGAAATGGAAAGTGAAAAAATACTTAATAAAGTATTGATGTGTATCTAAAGGGAGTAAATAAGGTACTATTTTCCTCATAAGAGGACACAATGTATTTCGTATATCAGACTGATTGAAAACTTGTGGTTTGCACCTAGATAATCTAGACTCATATCTTTTCTGACACAGTAAATGATGAAATTAGGTTAGAAAATGTAGTTTTATTTCTGAGCTTAAATATATCTTTGTGAACTTCTGTTTATTTTCTTTCTCCTATTTTACAAGAAGGAATGTTGCTTATTAATTACATTGTCTGTGACTATGTAACTGTAGAAACCATTAAGAGTGTGCAATGTATCACAGTCTTGTAGGGAATGTATTTTTGTGTGAGATGGTGGGTGTGAGACTTCTTAAGGCATGAGATGGGAAGGGGGGTTTTTTTAATTAATCTTAAGCATCTTACTCTGAAGCATTGTGCTCTTACAGCAGGTTTACTACCTCGGTGGAGAAGGCGTACTTGCTAAGTTTGGAGGGCAAGTGTGTAGTGTTTGCCTAGAAGTATGGAGAAACCATGTAACACCTGGCATTCAGCATTAAAATGTGTGTGCATTGGGAGCAGGGAGGCAGGGAAGGGGAAATGGGCATTAGTAAACCAAGGGAAGAAAAACAGAGAGCTCAGATTTCTGGAGGCTGCCAAATCCTGTATTCCTGCAGAAGCTGAATGCGGAAGCCCGGCTGTCCTCAGCTAACGAGGTGACTTCTTCCAGTGACAGAAGCGTGAATGCGTGACAGCCTGGATCCAGGTCTGCCATCTCATGCTTCTATGTTACCTGGTCAGCTGAGAGCAGGTGTTCCTAACAGAGGAGTCTCAGACCCTTTTGAGGGTCTGCACTTCTGTTTTTAAATATTAAGAGAGTGCGGACTAATTCTTAGCTGCTCCAGACTGTGTTGGATATTTGGCCAACTGAAGTGTGCGCTTGCAGAGTTTCATTCAGCTCTTGTTTATCCTCACTTGGCAAAGATGTGGGTGGATAGACACTATGTAGGCCACAATACAGATTTTTCAAACTTCCTTGGTGTGGCTTTGTTTTTATTCTCCTTCAAAGTATTTTATGAAGGACTCTGTAATTCATACTGTAACCTTGCCTTTTATTGTGGGGTCTGATGCCATATGTTTCAAGCCTTGCTGGTGTGGAGAGGAGATAAGGGATGAGACTGCTCTGTATCTCCCACCTTCTCAGCAGCAACAGCCTGAACCTGTCTGTCTAATTCAAGGCACTTCACTGCTTCACCTTATTTAGGTGTAGGCTCATAAGTTTTATTCCCATAATCTCTGAAAACGCAGTGGCATTTTTTGGGAGAATTCAGGTTTTTACACGAGCTGAATTGCCTCTCAGAGGTGCCCCTTTCTTTCCATTGATTGTGCATGAAGCTTAGGGTAACTGCACTGGTTTATTTGTACCAATTAAAGTAGCAGAAATTCCAGCAGAGCTGATAAGGTCGTAGTGGAGAAACCAGGTTGTTCAGTGTGATACCCAGCATGGAGAAGGTGGGATTTGTCTGTTGAAACTCATCTCTCTGCACTCCCTTTATAGTCAGGAAGCAGAACATTTCTAGGGATCAATTAATCTCTTCCTGAAGTGGAAGTCTACATTTAGTCAGCAGAATCAGATCTGAGAAGTGCAGTTTCTGCCAATTGAATATAAAAGTAGTCCAAACATCTAGCATGGATGTAGACAGCTGTATTTCAGCAGATGACTCCTGACTTTTGACCAGATCTTCCAGGCTTCAGTGCAAGTCAAATGACAAAGATACTTTTCAGCTGAATTTGAGGCAGAGGACTTCTCTTCTGGCAATAACCCTTTTGCTCAAAATTGTAGCACAAGAAACCTGAAGAAGGGTCCTCTTTCTGTGAATCGCTGTTTTCTATGAATGTGTTGAAAGCTAGTGTAGACGATGTGAAAATGGAGGGTGTTGGTTTAAAAACAAACAAATAAAATATGGACAATTCTCAGGATCAAATGCAATATGATCTTGTGCCTAAATTATACAGTAGTGCTGCTCACAATTTTTCAGCTGTTTCTGGATAGAATGCAATACAGTAGTTTGGAAATTTTCTTGCAGAGATTTTTGAGCATGATGGATTCAAGGAAGGAGTAATCTATAAATTCTCATTGGACTGCTCTTTCTCTATTTGCATTTTGTATGAAGATAAATAAATGCATTTCTTCCACTTCCCCTGTGGTCCAGTTGTTCAGATGTTCTCCATTGTCACAAATAACAGTTATGGTTGAGAGTTTTCTGTGCTTTACAAAATTGGTCTCTAAAGAGAGAACTGTTGCAAAACTCTTCCAGAGACAAAGCTGAACTCCTGTCTGCCCACAAGTAGATGTGATTTTAAGATGTGATTACTTTTTTTGATTTCAATGGTACTGACAATTTACATAGAAGTTAATCATGTGCATAAGGAAATGTTTTTAAGATTTTGATGGTCTTAGTTATTATTAATCAAAACCCTCTTGAGGGTCACTTCTATGCAAGGGGTACTTCCCTAGTAATTACTAGGGGGAGCAGTTTATACCAAACTGTTGTCTCTGACTAACACTTGATGATTTGTGTGAGTGCTTAGCATTCACATATGTCTTGACATTTGGTATTAAGTTCTGATTATTATTATTAAATCCTAATTTGGGATCCTCAGGTACAGGAAACCAAGCTCTGTCCTGTTATTGAAGGCTTACATTGATATAATGAAAATCAGAACTGCACCCAACTTCCAAATGACAGTTTTCCAAATACTCATTCTTCATCAATACAATTAGTTAGAGTATTTACTCCATTTGTTGTTTTATTAAGCAAGTGAATATTGTGATTCCTTAGATCTCTGAACATTGTAGTTGATACTCACGTTTCTCTGATACAGGTAGAAAAGCAAAGTCGTTCTTCCCTTGGCAGTTCTTCAGTTATTTGTGTGATTTGTGGCTTCAGTTTCTTGCATACTTACTTGTCTCCCTCCTCTGTGTCCTGAGCATTCTTTTCTTTCCACTTAGCTTCTGCTCCCTGAAGCAAACAAGTCCTCTCTGTCTCTGGATCCTACTCTGGAAGATCTGGCTAATCAGAGTTAAGGTGTTTAGTGACAGAGGCTTATGTGTTTGTGAGGGCATGGGAAAGGGAAGGGAATTATTGTACAGCTTGGGTTTTGTGCCGATACTGTAAAAACACAGAAAGAAGTGATCCTTTCGACTCCATTCACAGGAAGAAGTTTGTGTCACCAGAAAAAAAAAAAAAAAGACAAAAGAATTGCATCAACAGCTTATTAGGGGTTTTGTTAATGGAAAAGAAACCGTGCTTTCTAAAGCTGATTAGCTCAATGGTTACTGATAATTTCCTGTGTTTAATTTTTTTTTTTAATCTCTTTCTTCTGAGACAGTCAAGGATCTGCCTTCCAGATGCTGTGAACAATCTATGGGGTCTAACTTTTTCAGAGGATCAGATTTAATACACTGAAAAAGATGACAGTTTTACCAACTTACTTCAATTTATGTGAAGCTGCAAGCTCAGAATGCTGGAAATATGTAAAGCTAAGGAGAATTCAAAATGTTTGGGAAGAGAGATCGGGGTAAGGATACATGCTGTTGTTGGAACAGTGTTGTAAGTGGTCTCTGGAAAAAATACCTTCCTCAGGTGTTGCTGCTGACATGCCTTCCTGTCCACTGTGTCATAAAGACTGTTGAGGAGCTTTTCTTTTCCCACTTGTTTGAGAGAGTTGTGCTACTGCGTGCCTCGGTATAAGTTTATGAGCCTTGTTTGATGTAAAATACAAAGGGTAATGCTCGAGCATTATGCTGAGTCGGTTTTTCCATGTAGAGGGGGGCCTTTTCTGCCCAGCAGTGTAGTACTGCCCAGTACAGCTTGGTCTTTAGCTGCTGCTAGCCAGTCTCGAGGTCACTATCTGCATTCTAGGGGAAAAAGCTATCCCAGATGAAGTGAGAGGCAGAGCCATAGGAAAAGGGGTGATATTTTAAGTACCTGACATAGCTGCTTTGGTTGGAAGGTATGACTTTGGGGGAATTGCCAACTTGCCCTATAAATAAATTTATCCAAACATTTAAAAAGTGGAGATGACTTTTTAATTATTTGTGGGCACTTAGTTATTTCAGCTATGCTGGTCATGTAGCATGAATGGTAATGCTATAAAAACACCCAGTGAGACAGAAATCGTAATTTCAGCAAAAAAGCAGTGAAGAAGTCTCCTGTGTAGCTGTTAAAATGGTGCTTTGGTTAAATAACCAGCATTTCAAGGAAAAACATATCTTGAAGCTTTGTGATAGCTGTTTGAGACTCCGCTTTGGGCTCCATAAAGTTGTAGAGTAGTTATTATGATGACGGTGCTGTAGCCTCATTTCCATCAGTCTGTGAGCGAAAGAAGTCCATCCTGGCTGGCCCCAGCCTGCAGATGGTGATACTCCAGTGTACTAGAAAGTGTTAACATAGCAACTGCTGTTAAATGCAATAAAGTTGTGCAGCTGGTGAGCCCATACCTGGTGGTTGCTCTCTCTCTCTACCTAGAGGGGCAATGGGGAAAGAGCAGCCATGAAAATCATCTTCAACGAGGACATCCTCCTGACTGCACAGTGAGCCTGAGTGGCCTTCCAAAGAGGACTAGGACTAGTCTTTGGAGAACCTGGTCCTCAGCTGACCTCAGGTGCTCCCCTGACTGGTCAGGTGCTGCCTGGGAAATGGAGAGCCCTGGCTGACAGAGGAGGAAGACCCTTGATTTGGGATGCCTCCTCACACTTGAAGAAAAAGCTAAATAGGGAGGGCAGCATAAAGGTGAGAGGATTATAAAGGAAGTGAAACAAAAAATGCAAAAGCTTTGCAGGTTTCCTTTAACTTCTGCTAGAATGAAAATCTGTGTCAATCTCCTGGATTTACTAGGAATGCATTGCATTGTTTCTGTTTGTTTTTTCATAGCCGTTTTCCTCCTTCTGCAAATAAATAAATAAATAAATAAAGCTGCTTCGCTATTCCTGGTCAGCAAAGGGAATGTGCATCTACCCTTACTATGAAATTTCTGAGGGAGAGTCCTGGTCCCCTGTTACGGTGTCCACATTCACCTGACCACTCTGTGTTGACAGGGGGATGAGTTGTATTTATGACACCATCTTGCCATGGTTTCTGACCATATCTGAGTCCAGTGCCTCTATACCGGAAGGGGGGAGAGACGCAAAAGGCAAGTGACATGAAAATGCAGATATATTTATTTTTTAAAGGCATTGTGTTAATATACAAGACTCTAATCTCTAATGAAGCACTTGTTCATTAATGAAGTCACTTTGTGTTTTCACCCTGTGGCCCTAAAGTTTCTGTACTATTTGAGCACAGTCCTCTTTTTAAGTTACTAAGGATAATGTAGAAAGCTTGGCAACTCAATGAGCAACAGTTGTGGCTTTATGCTGGAGGAGGAGGAGAGAGATGCTGTCTGGGTGCGATGGGCTAGAATACAGTTGGTTTGTGTGTTTATCACTTCAGTCACAGTGTGATGGCTAATAATGTTGACATTTAAGGCGTGCCCACACATTGGGCAATTGAGCTTGTGCTCCTAAGCCCATTCCTAGTATGTCTGAGAATACGTGGAATGAGCAGCTGTATTTCAGGTGTCAAGCTGTATTAAAGCCATCCACACTGTGTTTTACTTGAGTACTGAATTATAGCTGAGGGGCAGCTGGCAATGGATTGGTTCTTACATTGTTTTTCAGTTTGTGTTTGGCCCAGATATAATACAGGAAAATTAAAACCAGTACAATATGGATCAGAGGAGGAGGAGTCATACATGATAGCACTATGAAGTAATAGTTACAACAAATGAAATAGGAAACAATCCTCAGAAAGCACTAAGAGACACCCAGCCTTAAGGGAAGGCCTACTTAAGTTCAGAGATGAAGGTAGTAAAAAATGTTCTTCTGATATTCAGCCTCTGCTCATGCAGAGTTTGCCTTCTCCAGGTGTCTTGACATCTTCACTCTATCTTCAAGAATAACTCTATTTTCATAGTCATGATTATGCATTTGTTTTAGTCTTACGTAGCTGTTAGGTTAGAGTGACAAATCTGACTGTTCTGTTTGTAATCAGGCTGGCTTTCTAGGCTCTGCCCATGCCACGTCTGATTTATTTTTCAGTTTTACTGTTTATTCACCTGCATTTTTTCTATCATATTTCCTTTAGTATAGATATAGCTGAGATAGGCTTATGCTATAATTATTGTTCAGGCCTTGTAGATCTGCTCTGTATGTTGCTAATCACTTTCTAATGTTATGTTTTGGAACTAAAGATTGCAAATTAGTAAGTTCACATGGTAGGTCTATGTTTTAACAGTCCATGCAAGCTCTCCAGTTGTCTTTGGGGGAAAAAAGCTAATAACTTACAGGTGGGCTTCAGCTTTGTGTGACCTTACCAAAAGTGGGACTAGGAGCATTCACCCCTAGAGGCTGCATAGAAATGATTGAATCAGTGGTCTTCCTGCTGCTTTTCAGCTCTTTTGTGCCATCTATATAAGACTGCGCGAGTACTTGTAGTCTCTTTCAAGGGCAAACCAAAAACAGGTTCCCAGAGTTGCATGATGGCTTTGTCTGGGAAGTGATAACTAACAGCTGAACGTGCCTGCAGAACATGAAGAGTGGCCTCAGTTGTGTGGAGTGAGCTGTGGACAGTTCTCTCTTCTTCACTGATCTTCCTGGATTTCTGAAGTACCTCAGTAATTTCTTGGAAACATGAGAAATGTTGTGCAGGCCAGTTATTGCGTTTGTTAACTCCAGACTCTTGTGCAGTATTTTGGAGATGTTGGTGGGGTTTGTTTGTTTGTTTGTTTTGCTTGGTTGTCTTCACTGTATGTGGAGAGCTGCAGCATTTTCTTGCAATGAAACTTCTGATTCCAGGAGATGGTGCTGTGGCCCAGGTAGGGTTTTGAGGCAGATCATGTGGATTGCATTAGGTTCTGGTCATGGTGCCTGAAAAAGGTTAGTTCTAAATATCCAGATATTTCTCTGCAGAAGGTCCTACTTGAGTGTTGGCTATTATTGTATTACTTGTCCTTTGACTCGCAGATCCTGTTGGTTTCAAACTGTATATGCTTACCTTAGCACCTGAAAATACTTGGGATTTCAGTGCCATATGCAAGAACCACATGCTGAAGTTTAGGCAAGGAGTTGAAGGTGCACAGGAGACACAAGCACCTGACTAGATGAAGGGCCTGTAGCTCGCACACTGACAATGTCAGTGCACGGCCCTGCAGATTTAAAACTACACGGGAAGATAACTGTGACCCAGCCACACACCTTCCTTTGCCACGTCTGGGGGAAGGAGACTCACTGCAGTTAGTCTGCAGGGATGGTTAAAAAGCTACAGGTCATCATCATTTTCTCTTTACTCTGAAATACAGAGCCACAGGCCTGCCTGGTGGTAGCTAGTACTTCCAAAGAAACCTAAATGTACACCTCTGCTAATGCTGCACACATAGCTTTGGAAAAGATTTTCATGAAGATATGAAGCTGCTAAATTGAAGGCAGGGGTAGATTAACACTGGGAAGAGACCAGTGTAGTTATACATATATATATATATATGCTGTATGCAACATTTTTCTTTGGGGGGGGGGGGGTTGAAGCGCCCAAGCATCTAGATAATCCTTTATTTTGGCCTCAGAAGCTAATGGTGTAAGTGGCTTCAAGTATGCCACTGCCACATTCTCACAGAATGCTTTTGACAGGCACCATTCATTCTGTGCCTGCAACCCAGACATTGGGTGTTCCCAAGATTTTCCTTGGCAGGACTGTCCTGTTGCCTTCTCACTCCCAGGTAACTGGACAGTAATTAGGAATTGGCTGTGCCTCACTGCTTTTCAAAGGCAGATGATGTGTGACGCTTAACCTTTTTTAAATTGTTGAAGAATTGCAGCAGTCATTTTTGGCTGGGAAACTGCAGTATAAGCAGTGCTAATCCTAAAGCATTATATATTTTTAATTCGGGATTATTATAGGAAGAAAAAAAATTGTAAAGCTTAACATGAAGGAATATTTAATTTTATTCAGGAAACTTTTTGGCAAAAATCCCCTGGATCTGCACAGAACCTACAGATTTAAGATGTCTTTGCACAGCCAGAGGCTGAGATCATGGCTGTCTAACTACAGTTGGATATTCTCATATCTGCCAAGTTTAGCCTTAAATAAATAAATGAAAAAAAGGTCATGCTTCATGCTTTGTTCAAACTCTTGAAATGGTTCTAAGTTAATATTCTGGAGGATAGTGACCTCCCTGTGAAGATTCTGTCCTCCTGCTCAAAATCCTGCATGGAACCAAGAAAGCAGCTGTTTAAATGAAGCCATGAAATGTCTGAAGGTACTTTCTGGAATCCCTTAAAATGACCCTGGTTCAAGAAATATGCCCTACTTACTGCCAGGAGTGCAGTAAAGTCAATCACTGGAAATCTATTAGTTGTGGGCGATTGCAAGTACGTTACCCAACATTAACCCACAAAAAAGAAAATTAACACAGTTAAGAGTCGTTCTTGCCAGAGAAAGATGAACAAATAGGAGCAGAAGCTGAGTGGGAAGCTTCTAGCAGCAGGAGGGGGGAACTGTAAAGATCATCTGTTCAGACATGCTTTTTTATTTCTCCCCCCACAACTCCCCAGGTATCTCTTTCTCACTCATGATTTTAAAGACACAGATGCAAATATGCCTAATAGCTACTGTGAAATCTGTAATAACAATCAACTAGCCAGGAGGCAGGTTTCAAGGACCACTGTGATTGAGGGTAATGTTTTTACAATGAGGTCATGTCCAAAGGCAGACTCAGCTGATGGCAAACTTGTACTTGAGCACTGAATAAGCACCTTGTCTTGCGTGGTCCCTGATCCAGAGAGGCTGCAGTCTAATAAATCTGGCACACACATACATGGCTGTATTTTTAAAATTGCTCATTTTATGGTTTTGGGGTTTGTTTTTATTGTGTGTTTGAAGTCATTGTATTCTTCTTTCTTCACCTCCCTCTATTTACTCATCTCTTCTCTTAATACTTCAGCAAGCCAGTTTTGGCCCAAGTGCTTTTTTTAAACTCAGAGAAGTATTATCAAGTCTTGTGAAGACAAACACGAGATCAACAGAAGGGAAAGCAGCACATGGGGCAGTGTGTTTTCTGGTAGCTCTGCAAAGAGAGTAGGAAGTCTGGTCTGCTTGCTCTTATCTTCTCCTTCATTTACAGTTTTCTGATACAATTTCCCTTTTCCTCAGCAATGCCCCTCTCTGTGAAAGTCAGCTGCATCTGTGCTCTGTGACAGTCACTGTTCAAATGGCAGGATGGGACAGAGCATGGAGAGGAAAGTACCCAAAGTCAAACAAACTCAAGTAGGATTTGGCCAGAGTGTTTTGCATGGATACCTGCAGGCCAAAAAGCCAAGGGAAAATGTCTTGCCTTGTGCTATGTTCATTGCCATGGCAAACCACATAGTGTCTCACGTGGCATTTGTGAGCTCCAAAGCAAAGAGCTCTGTTTCCAAGTACCTACAGGCAGTTCAGGTCTTTGCAAGCTTGTCGTGACTTGTCTTGAATGACACCAGATAGTTTATGCAAATTAAAATGTGAAATAGCTCATGGTTCTTTCTAGTATGGTAAGATAGTTCTTTGCATTATGTTACCATTTGAAGGTGACTCTTCATTGAGTTTAATATCCCATCTCCTCTTACTAAAACCAAAAGTCAGTATTTTTAAAAGCAATTCTATTAGACATACATAAATTCTTGTTTGATCAACCTTTCTGTCTGAAACTAAATTTATTTAAAAGTAACCAAATGTTCTTTGTATTTTAGTCTGCTGTGAAAAGTTTTTGTATTACCCCCCAAAAAGAGAAGAGAAGGTCCTTCACTCATTAAAACACCTTTCTGGGAGTATTTAGAGACACCTTTTGTTTACCATCAGAGAGTACTGTTGTAGGGTGGTTGGGTTTTTGTTTATTTTCCGCTGCTCACTAAATAGAGTTGAAGGGAAACAAAACCCACTTAGCCATCAGGAAGAATGGTTTACTGGTGGGGTTCGGTTTTTTTCTTGTGTGGTTTTGTTTTTTTTTTTTTTTGAGGGGTGGTGCTGGTGGTGTTTGTTAATTATAAAAAAAAAATTAACAAAACTTTTTAAAATTTTTGTACATTCCATGCAAAAGAATTTAGAAAAGATAATGGGCTTGGGTAAGTATTACTGAGGAGGATACCAGGAAGGCTATTGTAGTACAAGTTTACTACAGAGTTGTGTTTGACCAGTGGAGATCTTTGCTCCTGGTTGTGGTGATAAATAAAATGTGGAGGGGTTTTCAGCATCGCTCTTGAAACACAAGCTGAATTTTCTTCCCTTCAATAGAGAAAAAGATAATGATTTTTACGCAGATTTATTGAGAGTAGAAATCCAGGAAAAAATCCAATCAAATGGGACTTTGTTTTACAGCTTCCTACACCATATTTCTGTTTTTCCAAGTTGTATTATTCCTTTTTTAGTTTTTCTGTCAAAAATGATCCTCAAGATTCTCTTATGGAACGCTGTCTGGGCTTTCATCCTCTCCAGTTGCTCATGCTTAATTTATAAAATTTGAATAAGTGCTACAATAACATATAACCTAATGATTATCCTTACCATTTTCTTCCACCCTCCATATTTATCTGGAATATCACATGGTACAGAAAGTTAATTTTTAAACGAATGAGCTGGGCTGGACTATATAAATTCCTTAACTACTTGGATATCAGCTGGGGGAAAAATCATGTCAGGTCATCACTGGAAACTGCTGGCATTGCTCTGATTTTCAGTAACTTTTAGTCCTCTTAAGCTTTCTCATTTTATTAGAAAATCAGAGACATTAACTAATTGCATGAAAGGGGATGCCATGGTGGTGCTGTTACAAGTGCTGTTGAACTGTATGGGCATGGTGCCAGGGGTTGCTAGAGATGGAATTTGTCTGGAGCAAGGCATTTGTAAAACTCCAAAAGTTATTCCTCAAGTCCTGTGTAAGTTTTTAATACTTGTAATGATATTCCTACACATTTTTAATATCAGGTTAGGTTTATGGGGTTTTTTTTGTGGTTTTTGTTGTTGGGGCTTTTGTGGTTTGTTGGGGTTTTTTTGTAAGTAGTTTTTTGTTCCTTAAGTGTCGAGTTATGTCTCAGAAGACTCCACTTATTTTTATTTAAATTATGACCAGATATGATGGGTCTTATGTTGCTGTGACCAACCCTTCAGCTGAGGTCAGAAGTTATGAATGTCTTCAGCTATTTCATCAGCTCGGTGAACTTGGAAAAAACAGACATTCTCTCTTGCAGTTTGTGAATCACTGAAGAGCACAAAGACATCAGGGTGATGCTGAATAACCCCAAATGCCTCTTTGTGCTGCCTACATGTTATTGTAGTTGTGCCCATCTTTGTTCATTGTGCTTTCTTCTGCTTTTTCGGCCTGGTAAAACTCCTCTCCTTCCTTCTCCTCTTTGTAAATCTACCTTGCTTTCTAGAGCATGGCCATCTTTTCAGATCTGGGGCTTGGTAAGGACTGGATTAGGGAGTGAAGAAGGAAAGAGATGAGTTTTGGTGTCAACTCCATCTCATTCTGTAGACTGAATTCTGCTATTTCTTATACTGGTTTGTTTCATTTGAGCTTTTGTATTTTGAAGTAAGTTAGGAGTTTGTCAGGTAGCAGAAGATGAGACACACCAAGTCTATAAAACATAACTGAATTACCCAGGTGGAGCAGATGATACTTAGTGCCAGTTCAAAGTTGTATTGAAAGAATTGGGGAAATGGTTACAAGACTGGAGCGAGATATAGATATTTGTAATAATAATTTAAAAAATTTGCTATGCTTGTCAAGTCTGAAACCTCTCTGTGGAAAAAGTGCTTTTGTCCTTATTTGTTTTTCTTACCCCAGAATTCCTCAGCTTGAATATGGGTATTGGTTAACTACAGGCCATAACTTCTTCATCTGCCAGATGAGAAACTCTTAGCTGCGGGAATCTGTAGAATTTATTTATTTATTTATTTTTACTTCTTTAAGAGGATAATTTGTACCACAAGTGATATAAATTTGGCAGTTTTAGATATTATATTGATATTTATCTTTCTTTTCCAAATCTAAATTATTAAGTTCAGTACTTTGAATTTTAGCATGGCTAGGAATAGAATTTTATTTCTGCTATTGACCTCATGCTTGCTGACATGGTACAGATAATGGTACATGAATTTAAGCCACATCCTTATTGTTAAAATTAGAAATATTGCATTTGGCTCTGGCCAAAAAACACCTGTGCTCTGCTTAACTGATCTAGAGCAACAAGTGGTGTTGCTTGGGAAAATAAGTTTGGGTTGAACATTCATTTATTGTTCTCAACCTTGCTTGAGCTGGTCAGGGGCCTACTATGAATATTCTTGATGTGATGTTTAAGGTGATTGAATTGAATCTGGCATGGGACTCTCAGCAGCAATTATTGAAATAAATATTTCCTTTTGAATGTAGTGTGTAATAAGCCCCCATGTTTTTCTTTAATAAGCTATTATGGAATTTGGATGTTTTCTGTTGTCTTTTCATGAAAATTTCACATTTGAAGCACATTACATATGTTTTGAGTGTTCTTTCACTGCAGGAGGTGAACTATCCAGATTATTGTGAGTGGGCTTCTTTCTCTAGGAGGAGTTGCAAGCAGTCATGTTCTCTGCTTTAGTAGTCCTACCTGCAAATTAGTCTGAGAGTCAATTACTGTTTGAAAATCTGGCTTTGGAGCTTTCCAAACTTTTTTTTCCTCATCTGGGGAGATTTTCTTTTGCCTCCAGAGTGGGTTGTTAATCTTACAGTAGCTTGAACAGATGCTTTATTTCAGGGTTACTGGCTTCTCCTGCTTCTGGTCTAAGTTACAGACAGTTAATATAAACAGAACCTTCCCCTTGGAAAACCCTTTGGATTGCCTTGAGGTGAAAGTGAAGGGAGGGGTGTTTCTTTTGGGAGGGGAGGGAGAGGCAGGGTTGTTTGGTTTTAAATAAAATGGAGATTTGAGACATGCTTTATATTGTATTCACTGGAACCATCTCCTAGCACCAGGATGTGCTGGAGGAGGACTATCACCAGTAAAAGCACTGAGCGTCCCCTTTGCCCTCATAAAGTGAGTATTTAGTAAAGCTGGAATCTGTACGTATCTAAGCCATTCTTAAAGTGCATGCCAACTTAATCATCTTTAGAAGAAAGCAACAAAATATCCACTGTGTGTTGGTTCCTTTCTTAGGAGTGGATGTAGGCTTGGTCCACACTATGTGCACCAGAAACTCTGTGGTTTAATCCTCAATGTGGAGACTTTTCAGTATTGGAGATGCTGAGGTTCGTGTTTTGGCTCTGTCTCCAGAAAGGAATTTGCTCCAATTCTTCAGGACTGGCATAAGCTCCAGTGTGGCAGTATCACCCTCAGATGTCCTGAGGGGTCTCTCTGGTACAAAACATAGATGTAAACTTCTGTTCTCATCTGTGTAAAGAAAGAGCAGTGCTTTAAAGAGACATTTAATTGGGAAAGGTATTGCATAGAGTTTAACAAACACCTTTGTGAGCAATAGCAACCTTCTGCACTGGTTGTCGGGGGTACTGTTACACTCCCCGAAATGTTGAAAGTACTCAAGCCTTGCTTTTGATGCTGTTCCTTCCAAGTCCAGCATGCTGCTTTCAGCAATGCTTTTGAGATCCCCAAAACAAGGTGGTCTTTCTTTTTGCTTCTGTGTTTTGTCTGGCCTGTCTTTTGCACATAAAATCTTTCAGGCTTCTTTCAGGCCCCTCTGTCCTGAGACTGTAGTTGAGGGGTTTTCCCCGAACACTAAAATTGTTCCTTCTTTTTTCACCTATGAAATGAAAGTATAGTCAGTCAAAGTTTTGAAATGTAGGTCTCTTTCTTTTCTTCTGATGATAACTGCTATCTCATAAAAAAAAAAAAAAAGATTCTTTCTTGGTGTCCATTTGCCTAAAGACCTATCAAAGAACAGTGAAGGGTGAAGTTATGAACAAAAAGGGAAGTCTGTGGTGCTCACCAGTCTCAGTGGGTACTTTGTGGTATGCTGCCGGTTGCAAAACGTGTCTTGGCCCTGGCTATGCAATATCCGAAACTGGACTGCTTGAGGCCTGAGTGCTGTAAAGAGCAGCAAAATAGAGCTTTCTATGGGGCACATGGAAGCAAAAGGAGAAGAGATGGAGTGGAAAACAAATTAATGTTAGGTAGGCAGCAGCAAAAACAATGGTCTATTTGTGAAGAGTGTATTGCTAGAAAGGCTGACTGGGGCGTCTGGGGTTGAGATGGGACATGTTTGCTTAGCTTGGGTTGGGAGATTAAATAGTGACAGATGGTTCACATGGTTTTCTAATGCAGGAGAAGGCATGAAGCACGTCTGTGTTTGTGTGAGAGAGCGCCAGGGCTTGGAGGATTGATTACGTGCGAGAAGCTTAACATGTGAGTGCAGTGTTTGTGTGCAAGCAGGCAAAGGCAGGAGCGTTTGTGTCAAAGGACGTGTGTGTGAGAGAACTTGTCTAGGGGTGTGCAGACGTACACAAGGGACATTCTCATGTTGATGTTGTAAGAGAGGACCTGAACATATTTGTGTAGGCTGGTTTTGTTGTGATTTTTTTTTTAAGCTGATGTAACTTGCCTCACTGTAAAAATAGAAATGCTCCAAAGATGTATTTCCTTGCTGAAATGTTCTTTTCTGCAAATATTACAAGTTCTTGAAACATCATTATTTTTAATAAAGCATTCTGTCATAGGACATAAAAATTTGTCTTCTTATATTTTAAAGTGTGATAAAGCCAAGTTTTGCAGTACATACCTAAGTCATAACATATAGAAGGCACTTAATTTGTGGACTATTACAACATACTTTGGGTCATGTTATGGCCAAAGGCTGTGGCTTAATTTACCAAAAAAGTATTGTAATCACATTGAAATGCACTTCCTGAACTCTCTTGCTGGTTCTTTTTTATGGCCTTTTTAAAAAGTTTTTTTATATTTACAATAAGAAAGCAGTCAAGTATGTGCATTTATTGGCACAATGGACAAGGATCTGGAATTGCCAGCAATCTGTCAGATGATGGTTCTATCCAAAATTTTCCAGTCATGTTACAAAGTATAGCTGTGTATATTATTATTGTTGTTGTTGTTATTGTTATTGTAGTATTTAATTTGGTTAGATTGCTTAGCAAATAAATACAAATCAAGGTTTGACCAGTACTGCTATGGCTTAGAAACGATTGTGAAGAATGATCAGATTGTACCAAAGCTTTATGACTACCTCACAGCTGTGCTGTTCAGTCAGAATATTTTGGAAGAGCAAAAGAAAACATCAAATTTGGACAAACTAAGAGTGTGTTTTAGCAAAGCCAGTTTGATGTTATTGTATTTTCCTATAGTCTTTCTTGTGTGTTTTATCATCCTTCTCAGACCTGCTCTCTTCTTTCTCCTCATTCATGGTCAGAGCATTAAACTCATTCTGGGAAATCTTCTAGGCAAGTCCTTAGATTTCTCTAGGTATAACACAACCTGTCCTTCAGAAATTGTTGGTTTTTTCTTTTCCAGTGGTTTGGGTTGGGATTTTTTGTTTGCTTTTTTTGTTTGTTTTTTGTTATTGTAGGGCCTTTGATGAATGTTCTTGTTTACAACAAGTTCACTGCAACAAACAATAAATCTATGAAAAATTGAAACTCCCTCGTAGTACTAAGAGTTTAGTTGCAGACATTAGTCTAGGAGGAGTTTGTTGGGAGTAGGAAACTGAACATTTTTTAGGGATGGCCTCACTTTGGCTTTCAGCTTACTGAACACATTGTAAACTTTTTTATTCTAATATATGTAAAAATAGCGTGCCAAGAACAGCCAGAGAGAGAGGTGTTGAGCATGAAGTTAAGCTATTCTATTTTTTAACTTATTAGATAGTCTGACATGTTAGGAGAATGTGTTCTGCCACAGTCCCACTGCTCCCCAGTCAGCTCTATCCTGCAAAGCAGGGAAAACCATTCAGTGGGAAACTGCCAGGTCAGAGTTGGCTGCGATGGAGAAGTCACCTAGAGGGGTCCATAACTACCACGTGCCTCAGGAGTGTCCTGGCATGGTGCTAGGAACAGGCAAAACAGTTCCAGAAGGAACTGGGAAGATTACGTTGTAGTTGAGAGGTAGGAGGAAAGGCCTCAACTATTCCAGGATGAAAGAGTTGATGCTAGACAGCAGATGTAACCCTGCTGTCTCAAGTGGTCTTGGATCCTCCCAAAAACCAGGCAAACAATTCTTATGTGGGGAAAGAGAATTAGAGGGGCAGCTCCTGATGCCTGTCAGGAATTCTTACTCTGGAGCAGAATGATGTGAACCTGGCACCATGATGTTTCCATACATACCTGTGAATTTGTAGTGCGTGATTGTCGTATACTATAAACCCTCTTAGGACATGAGAGGTGTTAACGAGCTGTTCTCATTTTACTCCTTTGGTGTGAAGTTACTTTGACCCTTAATTGCTAATTTATTCTGCATACATCCATGCTATTGGAAAGTCAGACAAAACTGAGAGAGGATAAACTAGTTTTCTATCATCTTTTCCTTTTTTTTCCCCAGTTTTCATTGCATCATCACTAGGTTGTTTTGAACCTTTACATTATTTTTGTCCTCTTGCTTGCAATCTCTCTGACTGTGTCTTGTTACTCTGCTGTGATTAGCGACACGTGGCCTTGGTGAGTGAAGTGATACCTCATTTGAGTGACGTTTATAATGTTTCTGTCAGAAGACTGGTGCTCTGTAGGGGTCTGTCTTGTCACCCTCCCCCTGTTAGAAAGTATGCACGTTCTTATTCTCCAAGTTTTTACGAGTAAACTTTTAAGATCAGACATCTAAAGGTTTTATCTCACTTATTCTGTGATTCTCTGCTGCAACATTGTCCTTCTTCACATATTAGAAGATATGCTATTGTTCTGGTGTAGATCTGAATTTCTGCAAAGTTTGAGTGGAAGAGTGGAGACTTGGTCTGAAAATTGCCAGAGCTTTTACTGAATGACTCTGTGTTTCCATGTTACTCTCTTGAGTCTGTGCCTTCAAGGTGCTTTCAGTGTTTTCTTATGTATATGTCAGCGGTGCTTACACACTGTGGTCGCAAATCTCAATATGCAGTTAGACTGGTTTTGATGCTAATTTTGAAAATCCGGAAGGATTTTTTCTCCTTTACCTATAAATCCTATTTAAAAAACATTTTAAGAAACTGAAGTCCTGTTAACTCAAAGCTGTTTCTTTCTTTTTTTCATTCTGAAATGCCTTCCTAGATTGAGGCTGGTATTTTGTGTTTTTGATAAATGGTAGTTGTATTTACTGAGCTGCTGCTCAGTAGCGTTACCTGTTTCTCATACATCTGATGAATGAGCTTCTCTGTCACTCTTACGTTCCAAAGTTTATAAAAAAAAATGTTTTCACTTTCAAATAGAGCCAATTCTTTTTGTCACAATCAGGACTAGTAAAATTTGATGAAGTAAATCAATGCTGACTTTGATTTCAAGTTATATCACAAGCTTGTCCCCACTTGAGAGCAGCTACTGGGATCTTGCCAACGTTTAGCCCTTACAAGTTATAAGGAAGCACTAAACTGTTTCTTTTTCTATCGATCTGTGGAATTATGTTGGAAAAAGTTTTGAGTAGCCAAGCCAGACAAATGGCAGTTTCTTATATACCTCCTCTTCTGTTTTCACAATTACGGCTAACTGTTTGTTTCTTTTTCCTGTGTGGAGGGGGTAGATGGAGACTTCTCATAGAATGACTTAATACATGATGATTTTACCGTAGTTACAGTGAATCAATTAGAGATTTCAAAAAATCAGTCATGCAAAATAGGATGGCATTTCAGGGTAAGACACAAAAAAGCATGAGAGCTGTCAGCACAAAGTACTAAAAACTATACAGGAAAAAAATATTTCCCCAGAATGTGTGATTCAAGCCTGAACATGCTTGAAGATATTTGTAAGACTAAAACTCATTCAAAATTCTAAGAGCTTGCCCCTGCAGTTTTTGATCTGGCCTTGTTATAGGAAAAGCATGGGCAAGCTTCTTTTAAAACCAGACATCTTACGTACATTTACACACAGGATTCAATATTTCATAGTTCTCAGTTCAAAAGAAAAATAAGATCTGATGGTATTGGGTATGTGTCAATACAGAAATCTTAATGCCCTAAAACAAAACACAGAATCTCAAATATTTTCGTTCACACCGAGTAATTTCCTATCTTACAATTAGCTAACAGAATGCCTTGGGAGTAAAAAAAGTTCTCAGAATAAGCATGTGTGAATTGGACTCTGTTAATTGTAAAATAATAAAGTTTTCATATTTGCCTAGCTGAAATGTTAAAAGTTGCAGTAGTGGTTCTGAAACAGCAGTGAAATGTAAAATCTTGGGTTTGGTGGTTTTGACGAAGACTTCTATAGGATTGACTTTTCTCCTTAATCAGTGTAGACTGTTTTCGAACCTCATACATGTTAACAGTTTTGTTTTGATTCATATTCTGTAAAGATACTGAGAACATTCTCTTTCTTAGCAATTGTCGCACGCGGACACGAAAGGAACACAGACACTCGCTCAGAGAGAGAGAGGAAGCCAAGCCGGAAGCCGGAAAGCCTCCCGGCTGGGGGGTCTCATTTATTTTATAGACCTTTAGAAAACCTCACTGATTGGATAGTGAAATTACCACCCTTCAAATACATAGGTCCAAGGAGAGATCTGTCAAATGTCTCCGCCTTGAGAGAAGGAATGAAAACATCTTAGCAGTTAGACATAACATAGCTTATGTTTATAGAACAGAGTGTGAGAACTTTATTTACAGAATTAAAAACATTGAAGAACTGTGAAAAGCAAGGCAACAAGCAATGGCCATGTCACAACAGGACATGAGCACTCGTCTTTGAATTTGTTCCACCGTTACAGGGGGATAGTTACAAAGAGGGGCTGGTTTCTAAACTACCCATCAGGCTGCTTTGAGAGGTGGTGCTTGGCTCAGGACCGTTTCTTGTGAGGAAATATGTTTGTCAGTTGCCTCTGTGTCCTTCCACTCCCCTCTTCTCTTGCTCAGGGATGTGTAGAGTGCCTTCCCTGCAGGCAGGGCTGGTTGGAGGACCTGTGAAATAGTTCCATAGACTTTGTCAGCTGTGTGGCAAAACCAGACCTGTCTTTTTCGGAAAGTACTTGCTTTCATCTTGGCATGCCCACCTTCGTTTCTGCTGCCAAAAAAAGCACTTTAGTAGAAGTCACTTGCTGCTTCTGTTCTACCAGTTGCCTTCAACCACAGTTTTCTGTGGTAGTGCTCTTATTTGGGTCATTTTTGCAGCCAGGGAACTTCCTCTCCTCTGTGCGATGTACCAAACAAATAGATGCTGGATATGGAGGAAACAACAGGGAAGTTGGCTTTGGGAGAATCTGTGGAACATGAAAAATGGAACTTAATTAGCGTATGTAGGAAAAATACCATTTCCTTAGGAGAAAGTTGCACTGACTTTATTAGACATGTAACCAATACAGTTTTGTAGACATTAATTGTTGTTAAAGTGGCTTTTAAAATTAGTTTAGTACTTTTAATTATACTTCAGTTTTTCAGATAGAAGAAAACAGAGTCATTCTGATGATGTGGAAGGCTGAAAAAAGACTTGACTTTTCTTTTTTATCTATCTCCTTTTTTCCTTTCTTTCCAGCTTTCGGGAAGAAAGAAATGTTTTCTAGCTAAATACTGTTTCTAAGGACCAAAAAAAGCCTGCAACTTAAGTGGTTTCTACTTACTCCTGTTAAACATCTGGGGCTTTTCTTCTCAATGAACATTTCAGACAGCTCTAAACTGTGTCCTTAAATAATTTAAAGTTAATGCTACTAATAATAATAACAACAATGTAAAAAATTTATATGACCTTGTCGCTTAAACTCATTCTCCTTTATCCACTATGGTCTTAATATATAAGGCTGTGAGGATAGAAGTATCTTCATGATAGGGAAAAACATCCTGTCAGCTTCTAATTTGTCGGCTGTCTTTAAAGACAAAAATATTACCTACTGTAATATATACCTAATCATAAAGCTCTACCCATTGCATTATGAAGGGAAGAGCTCATATGGCAACAAACTGTTTAAGGCTGCTGTGTAGCTCAAATTTTAAGTTATTCTAATTTTTAATTTTTATGTGTTATATGAGGGTTTTTCTGCCTTCTCCCACAAACGAGATTGGTTATTAAGGAAGCGGTTCATGCCCCAAAGGGGTAATACATAAACAAGGCAAGAACTTTATCATTTTGGGGCACAAATCACTAATGATGATTCTCATCTCTTCCAGTTCACAGATGTCTCACTGCAAGACATTTAATCATAGCTGGTCAGCTTAGGTTGCCTTTGTATTCAGTGGAGAATATTTTCAGTGAGACACAGGCACCACCAGATGGTGATTCATCTAATCTATTTTAGACACCTATTTTAGGACAAGATGAATCACCCACTGAAGGAGCCTTTCTCATAGAATCACAGAAAAAATTAGACTAGCAGGGCCCTCTTAAAGTCACTGATCCAACCCCTTGCACAAATTTTGGCTAACTTTCAAGTTAGATCAGATTGCTCAAGGCCTATCCAGCTGAGTTTTGACAATGTCCAAGGATTAAGAGTTTTCAGCCTCTCTGAGCACCTTTATCAGTGCTGAACCACGTTGATTAATTTTTTTCCATATGTCTGATTAGAATTTCCAGCATCAAAAATTGTCACAAATTGTCTCTTCTTTTGTTGTGCTCTGTAGAGAAGGTGGCATGGGAGTCTTCTCAAAAGACTCTCATGCCACCTTCTCTACAACTTGCCTTTAGCTTGTTGAATTCAGCAACTGGCTCTTGGCCTTCTCCTTTTCAAGTAACCTAACCCAGTTCCTCCAGCCTCTCCTTGCATATCTTCTAGCACCTTCAGTTATTTAGGTAACAGTCTTAGTCATTTGGTGTTCCACTAATGTACTTTCTCCAGTTTGTCAACACCCTGTTGTATTGGCATCTGTTTTTGCAGAACTGCTAACCTGTCCAACCAGTTGGTCCCCAGCTTGTACTGATTTTTTTTTCCCTCTCTGCTGACTAAAAAGGAAGCCAGTGGTGACTAGGCTTAGTGCTAAAGTTAGGTCATGTAAATAACAGTCTAAAAGCTGATTTCTGTGACTAGATTAAACATTAAATTTGGATATGCTGCTATACTTGTAATCTTATGCCTTGAAATCCTGCCTGCTTATTAAATGCTCAGTTTGGATATACCAGATGGATATGTTCCCAATAATGAGTGCGCTTGAACTGAGTACCACAGGGGTCTATCCTTACACCTGTCAATGAATGTCTTTGGTAGCAACCTGGAGGGGATGATGGAGGGCTTGCTCTTAGTTTGCAGATGATACTAAACCATAGGACCCAGTCAATGCTGAAAGGCAGAGCCACCACTGAGGCACCTAGACAGGCTGGATGGATGGGCCAGCAGGAGCCTTATGAAATTTAGCAAGGACAAATGCCAAACCCCACACCTGGGGTAAAACCCTGCCTTGGAATGATACAGGCCAGGGATCAGCTTGGCAGAAAACAACTTGATGGGCCTGGTAGAAGATAAACTGCATATAAATCAGCAGTGTGCCCTGGCAGTGGAGACAGCAGCTAACAGCATCCTGGACTATAGTAACAGAAGTATGGCATGTAGGTAGAGGGATGTGGTTATATCCCTCTGCTCAGCAATTATTGGGCTGCACCTGGAGTGCTGTGTCTGGTTTTGGATCCCCAAACACAAGAAAGACATTGCTAAATTACAGGGAGTTTAGAGCAGTGTCACCAAGATGGCTGGGGCCAGGGCACTTGGCAGATGAAGAGAGGCTGAAGGAATTGGGCTTGTTCAGCTTAGACAAGTGGTGACTGCAACTGGAGCAACTAGTAGTCCACCAATTTCTAGTGGAGGTTATTGAGAAGATGAAGCCAGTTCAGAGCAGTGCATGGCAGAAGGACAAAAGACAGTGGACCTAAGTTGCAACAAGGGGTTTAGGTTGGTTGTAATGAAAAGCTTTTTCACTCTGAAGCCAGTCAAGCAGTGAAGCAGGTTGCTCAGATAGGTTGTTCAGCTTCCAGAACTGAAGGTTTTCAAGACCCAACTGATAAAACCCTGATCTTAGTTTGACCCTGCTGTGAGCAAAAGGTTGGACAAAAAACTGCAGAGATCTGTCCAAGCTGAATGGTCCTATGATTTCTACGAATTGCATTTAGCACCTTCATCTTGTCTTCAAAATTATTTTTTATACCTTCTGAGGAGAGGAGGCAGGTGCAGAGATTGTATTTTCTTTCTTAAAATACTGTGCAAGAAATGAGAAGTAATTCTGTGAGTTGGTGAAAATACGACATTTAGGCATAAATTTCATTAGTCACATTTCATGTATTTCCATATATTTTAATTGCTATGTTCCTTTTTTTTTTCTTTTCTATATATATATAAGGTCTTATATATATATATAAGGTCTTTTAAAAACACCTCTTTAGAAAGCAGTAGTTACTGGAGGAATCTCTAGATGAACTGGTTAAGATGCTGTTCATACAATTACTAGATATAGATAGAAGTACTGCTTTTCAGCCTAAGGAGTTTGTCCTTCATGCGGTCCCAAAACACTCGTGAGTACAGTGTTTCTCCATTCTGTGCTTTTCCTTTAAACAAAAATACCACTGGGCTAAATTCAGCTCTGCAGTTACTCTGATCTCAGACAGATCTCTGCAATCTTGTTGATTCAGCTTTAGTGATATAAAAAGAGAAGAGCAGTTGAATAGGTTCTTAAGACATTAATGGCTAAGGCTAGGAGGGTATTTTCAGAACTAACCTAAAATGTGGAATTAAACAAGTATCATACTTTAAAAAGAAGGTACAGATGAAGCTATTTGATGTTCAGTCTTGTTCCAAGGAGGACCTCTGTCTATATGGATCTTCACTGCAAAACTACCCGGCATCTCAAATTTGAAGTTGGGTTAGAACAAGTTGCAGAGAGGAGTAAAAAAGGACTGTTTTTACTCTTTAAAGCAACCTGGCTCTTTACTGTGCTCAGTGGATCTGTGAACCTGTCTGAAAGAACTAAAATCAGGCCACAGAAAGAATGTTTTGCAGCAACCACTGTCTGGGGCTTTTGGCAGACCTTGCTAAGCCATTGCAGTTTTAAAAGCACACTCCCGACTCAGGCAACAAAATGCACAAGTGGGAGACAGTTTTGTTACTTAGGTTCTCTTCAGCCTCAGCTGGTCTGTACTGGATGTGACTGACTCCTTCCAAGCTGGCTAGAAATTGGAGGATGTCTTGCCTTCCCCGAACCTGTGAGGTTCATACAACATGACTCAGCAAAATTATATCTGTGTGCCTGCTCACTTGCATGGCTAAAGACCACCTGCCTTAGTGATGTCTGTATTGTTTATGTCCTGCAGAGCTCTATTGTCATCAGAATAGTGTCAGCGTGCTCACATCTCCAGGCTATGGGTCATGTATGTTTTGAGCCTTCTGACTGCTGAAACATGGGATGTATCCCTTGCTATGTCTCCTTACATGCCTGCATTCCTTAGTTCATTTCCTTGGGGTGGTGAGGTGAGACAGGGATCAGGACTCACCCAGGCTCTATGCTTGCCTCCAAGAGGTGAGCAATTACACTGTAGGTGAGGCTTAGCTGATGTGAATATTTTGACAGCAATTATGTTAGTGTGTTACTAACCATTGGGAAAATAAACGGCTTCACTAGAATTTATGGAAAATGTATATTAATTATAGCAGGAAGTACCTTTATTTGAGGAGCAGATGGTTCACTGAGGTTTTGGGCTAGGAGAAACAATTGCTGCTGGACTCAAGGACTGATACCTCATGGGAACTGCTCTCTTATGGCAGAGTAGTGGAATGATTTTACCGTATTCAAAAAATTCCTATCCAGTTAACATAAAATAGCTTTCCTTGCTAGGAGCTTTGACTTTTTTCCATCTCAGTAGAGAAAGAGCTGGAACTGCTCTGCAAGACTTTAAGTGACTCTCTGCCTTCGTGCTGTGGAACCGCCTGTGTGCCGTATGAGTGTGCTGGCTGCAGACTCTTTCTGTGTACTTGTCAGGCTTCCATACAGGCACCCCTGAGCTTTGTCCTGTGCCATCTTGTCTGGGTAACCTGTTTGAAATTCCTCCTACATTTTGTTCCTGCATGCTGACTGTTGACAACACCTTAATTCCATGTCTGGTGCTTGTAGCCTAGGTGGCGTGGCTCATATTAATTGCAACCTTCTGACAAGTGCCCGTGTGTCACAGAGAACATGTTTTATTTGCTGGGGTCTTTTTTTGTCCTAATAGTTTGCCAAAAGGCCTTTGAGGTAGGAGCTTCATAGCACCTAAAAAAAAAAGATTCAAACCCATAAGCAAAAGGTGCAGGTGCTTCTGGGCTACATGTGTGAAATGCTAAAATGTTTGCTTTG
The DNA here is from genome assembly GCA_013400235.1 of Oriolus oriolus. Classification (NCBI taxonomy): domain Eukaryota; kingdom Metazoa; phylum Chordata; class Aves; order Passeriformes; family Corvidae; genus Oriolus; species Oriolus oriolus. The sequence goes on along the minus strand of VXBT01001744.1, from coordinate 1,231,793 downwards.
TCTCATTTGAAGGGATTTCCTCAAGTCAAGCTTAAAGAAGCCCAAGCATACAGAAACCCTCTGTATGTTGACAGATACAAATTGATTGAAGTTGGACGATGATAATATGCTATTTGTAGATATATCCTTTCTAGACATATCTAGTTACTTTGCTTTCCTGGTGAGGTAAGCCTACAATAGTGAAGGTCACATAAATTCTATCAAAATTAGCAGTTTCCCTCCTTCAAGTAGGTAGATTATTGACTATACTTAACTAGCATTTTGATAGCTAAATCACACTAAGATCAGTTTCACGACAAGATTCTAGCACCTCTTATTGCAATGGTACCATAAACATACATAGAAAATACAATAGTAAGAAAACCCAATCCCCCCCAAAAAAGAAACTCAAACCCATTTTTCCCTTAAAATAGACAGATTTGGTCAATATCTGATATGAAAAATCAGTATCAGTATGTTACTTTTTTTTTCTGAGGACATATAAAACAAATTCTTCCGTGAGTTTAAATTTGTTTAGATGAAATCTTCTTTTAAAGAATTATAAAAATTAAGTTAACTTTGTAACCTGAATTATCTTTAATCTTGAGAAAATTCTTCTGTCCATCAGTCTTGATAAATGCTACTCGTGCTTTTTACACAAGCTATGCCCAAGGCTATAAACCATTTGACATGCGTGTGTCATAACCGCATTTCTCTAAAACTTTGATCAAGTTCTTCAAGCAGCTGTTTTGATTAATAAAAACCTGCAGACACTTTTGAGGTGTCTTTATGATGAAGAAAACATAAAACATGTGAGGTGAGTGTAACCAGAGCAGTGAGGTGTTACCATACAACATGCAAGAGTCCGTCCTTGAGGTGTAAATCAAAGCGAGTTGTGGCTCTTCTAAAAATGTCTCTTTTGCACAAGCAAATCCAAACCATATAAAGTGTGAGGCTGTCCTAGAAGTTTCTACTTTGACGAGTTTTCACCATAATCCAAGTGTCTTGCTGGCTTGCTGTCTGCACTGCACACTCAAGGGCTTTCACACTCTATGATCTGGGCAGCTGCTCCATGCATGCTGCTTCAGGCTGGGGGACTCTCGCACTTCCAGCTGTGGCAGCTGCTAGGAAACCAGTAGATCATGAGATGAACATCTCGATAAAAGGAGCTGGAGGAGTTCTCGCCCACTGCCTGCTGACTCTGGAGACAGCCAGTGCACTCAGGCTCTGGGAGGCTTGTTCCTCTCTCCAGGAGTGGAGTATATTGCAGGGTTTTTGTAGCAAATTCTGGGTCCTGACCAGCTGCCCTAGGAACTACCACATTCAGCCAAGTAAGTTGGATACCCTGGAAAAAACTGTTCAGATGATGACATGTGTTGACATGAACCATTCTTTGCCATACTAAAAACAACAACAACAACAACAAAAAAAAACAGAAAATGTACCATTACTTGTGAGCTGCATCTCATTTTCATGCCTGCTATTTGGGGGTGTGTTTAACAGCTGTGTTCTCTCTGTTTCTGCAGCACAGGGGTAGGAAATCTGAGAATGTAACCTGAGATCATACAAAACTGTAGTGGAAAATTTTGGGAGCCTAGATAACCTGAAGTGACAGCATTTGAAACAAGTCACAACCAGACCTAAGCAAGCACTTGTGGTGGCTTGTGTCCATCGGGTTTTCTACTGCCTCTGTTTTCTCCAGGAGGGCTCATCCTGTCCTTGGAGAGACAGGGGTGCAGGCTTACCTTGCTGCTGGGGTCTGTCAGGAGCTGGCAGGGGCAGTTCAGCGCTTCAGCCCCAACCTCCTTGTACCTGCAAGCCCAAATGTGCTGCAGGAATGTCCTGCAGACCTCAATGAAGTTTTGGATTATTTCTAAGTGTAGTTAAAAAAAAAAAAAATTCCCTGAGAACTGTAAAAGACACAGCTGGACTGCAGCAGCAGCTTTCCATGCAAACACAATACCTTATTTAATGGCTGTGAGCATTACTTGCAGTAGATGGGTGTGTGACAGGAAGAAAATTATTTAACAGTATCCTTCTGGACCAATTTCAAACAAAACTTGAAGGATTTTTAGCAACTAAAATATGTGTTGTGAAAGGGACAAAAACACTTCCGGCATTTATCCTGCAGCCAAATGTAAAATAAAGATGCTATTTTATGTAAGGCTGACTCATTTCTATATAGATAGTGGTCAATTTTGCAAAAACATCAGAAAGATTTTTAAAGTATAATTTTAAATTTGGAAGTCCTTTGAGGCATTAAAATGGGGGACACTGATCTGTATACCCCTGAATATAAATATTACAAATAAAACAGTTCTTAATACTATAGAACTGTAGGAATTCCTTAAATTTGGTTTTATTTTTTACAAGCGTGCATTTCAAATTCAACTTTTCACTTTGTGTGTGTGTGTGTGTGTGTGTGTGTGTGTGTGTCATTGCCCTCTACTGGACAGATTTAGAGTAATTTTTTGAGCAATGCTGCCAGCTTGCTTGGAATCTGTGGTTGTTACTTCAGCACAATCGGAAGAGGGATGCTTTCACACTCCAAGTATTAAACAAATGTATGGAAGTATCTCTGTAAGGTGGGTAGGTTTGTCTTTGTATTTTGTGTGTTTAACCAGTAGTTTTTAATTTTCAATTTGTAAAAAACCCTGATGTTCTGAGGTCTTTGTTCATTTTGTGGAAAGTTGTGCAAGATAAGACTGCTTATTCTTATTAAGAGCAATCACTTATGTAGGATGGATGTGGAAAGTTCTATTTTGTCTTGGTAAAATCTTCCAAACATTTCATAAAATACAAGGATTCAGAAAATTATATTGGCAGTGAAAATATAACTGTAATGGGCAATGTACTTGTGTTGTAGTTAATGGCTAGGTCAATGTCATATAGTCTAATCCTTAAATATTTTTTTGGATTAAAAGTTAAAATGAACAGGATTAGAATGGGTAAATAATTAAAACCAACTGTCTCACTGCTTTCACATTGCAGTTAGGGGACTTACTTGATCCTGCCTTGTGCCCAAAGCCCCTGTTTACTGACAGCTTGGGCAGGATCAGCTCTTTTTAGGTTAGTTTTTTTTTTTTGCTTTATTGGTATCTGACTTTCTGCTGTTAACAGGACCTTGCCTGGAGGTGGTGCAGAGAGTTTATGTTGATGCTTTGAGGGTTTGTGTTCTGGGTTTTTGGGGAAGGAGAGGTGAAAAGTGATCACACGCTGCACCTCCCATTTAGTGAGGGCTGCTGCAACATGCAGCTTTTCATATAGGACAGGAAGAATGGGTTTGCTAAGAGTGGAAGGAAAGTGACAGCTGCCACTAGTGAGTGGCACTTGGCAGGGTATCTTGTCTGAGGATGCTTTTCCCTCATGTGCTCACCCAGTTGATAGCTGTTCTCTTCTGTGGCTAGATGGACATCTGTACACACTAAACAGAGAGGAAAATATTGCTGCTGCCTGCAAAGACAGTGGAGTTGAACTTTTAGTACAGTGCCACATAGAGAATATTTGGTTGAATAGAAGGAATGATGAGAAAACAGGTAATATATGATATGAAAGGATCTAAAGTTGGGAGGGTGCCAGGCAGACACAAAGAGGGAAGCCCCAGGTTTGCTGAGTGAGGACCTACTAATAGTCCTCACTATTCCATGAGGTCTTGGGCCTTCAGCAAGTAATGTTTTGATGTTGACCTCTGGTGCAAAATCTGGGAGTAATGACCAAATGATGAATGATGGCAGAAATTTGAGAGGTGCTATAAACACAGAGGAGGGTTGAGCAATCACACAGAGAAAAATGTACTATCTTGAGGGCTTCAGCAGCAGTAGAAATGGTGTAAGACTTAGCATGTAAAGAGCAACATCATATTTGGAGTTTTTTTCTGGTCCTTTTCTCATCAAGTAGATATGTAACAGATACAGGTCTACAGGCATTACTGTCTGAGATATGGTAGTCAGCACAGTTCATTTTAAAGCAGAATTTGATTTTAATAAATATAATGGTGTGCTGCTGACAAACTACCATGACTTGGTTTGTAGCAGATTTTAGGACTACGGTCAGCAATGAGGTATCATCTTTTGAGTCATGTGATTTTGTGCATGTCCTCTTTATTTAATTACTCTTCTTCAGTTATAAGCACCAAACACAGTAGTAAAGAAAAAGGAGATGCAACATCCCACTGATAAAAGAGACATCCAGTAAAATGATACACAGAATGGAAACTTCACCTGGACTTCGTACAACCCTTGGTGGTTTCTCTGAAGTGTTTTAGAACAACAGTGTGCTCTTATGGTTGGATCATGAAGAAGCAATAGGAAATGAGACCTGAAGAGAAGCAAACCTGCACTGAATCAGCTGTAAAGTGACATGCAGATGTTTCAGTGTCCTTATATACACAGTTCATTAGAACTTGTGTACATTAAGATATGTATCACTGTGCATTTAATACTATCTAAACAGAAACATCTAGGCAGAGCTTAATCTCCTTGACATTTCAGAAACAACTTTTTTTGCTAACATTTGAGAGTGTGATGAATTTGGATATTCAATAAAACAAATTAGCATAATGGTTTGCATACAGGATATGGATCTTTTGACAAGGCATCAGGTTATAAATGAAACTCATCTGCATCTAGCCAGGAGGCACTCTGTTTGCTTATATAACCTGACTCCCTCACTATCAGTGCTCTAGCCCTTACCATGTTATGCCACTCAGAGGGAGAATAGCTTGAATCAGTCATGAGCTATTTTTAGCTTACATTTGGCGAGGGATAGGGTCAAAAGGAAAGAGGAAATTAAGGGTAAGAGGAAAAGTGATGTTGTCTGTCTAATTTAAATATTTGAATGCTGTATGGTGGTTATTAGAGGTAGCAAGAGCTAATAGGGAATGATTTTTACCAAAACTCACAATGTTGTGTATATGACTGAGGTTGATGCTGGAATCTGGAAGAGATTATCTTGATTTATTTTTATTATTATTATTATTTTAAGTTATACCAGCACAGGATGCTGAAATGAATAGGGAACTTGTAGGCTAGTAGAATGGTTTTGGTACACTACACTTGTCATGGTATGTCAGACTGCAGAGACGAGTGCTCTATCTATCCTGAAATTGGAAGATGCCTGTAAGAATGAAATGGTGATCAGGAGGGCAGGTAATGGCTGAAAATATGCTCAGCAGCAGAGATGGTTTCTGTAGATAGAACTGTGATGATAAAACTGTGACAAGCTGATAACTATTGTCATATGAACACAATGTACATGGAAGGATCTTCTTTTTTGGTGACTCCCATTGCTGTCCCAGAAAACCAAGCTAAATAACTCCTGCCTGTCATAAATGGGAGACAGTAAGGCTAGGAATGTTCTCAGTACACCAGAGTTAAATTCATGAGGTGTGGGAATATTTTTTCAACAATTTACCACCTGCATGCCTGACAAAGTTCACTTAATGTCTATTGATAAACAGAAGATATGTTAAACAATTTAAAGATAACGTACCAGTTTCACTAGAAAACATGATAACTTTTCTCTTACTTCATGGACTGAGTGAACAAACATGAACATCATTGCTGCTATAATTTTTGAAGGAAAAGAATTGGAATTCGGTAGAGTTTCAGAGTACATTGGAGAAGCCACATAGCAGGAGTAGTTAGGAACGTAGCTATCTCAGGAAGGAATCAGTGTTTTGGACACCAATGGAGTCTGTCCAGACAAAGGTGTCCTTCATGCTCTGAGGCTGGGCTTGATCTAAAGCAAGCAGAGATGGTGAGGGTCCTGGCTAGAGCAAAGGAGTAGTTTCAGGATACTGGACATAGTGGTAAGGAGGTTGGAATATGTGCAGGTTACCATTTGTGAGAGGTGACTAAACACAGAAGGCAGTTGGTTATTAAGGCATTTGGCAGTTCGTTGAAGGATAGCTGCAAACATCTTGAAACGACAGGGTCTTCAAGTAAACCACGCTTTCTGTCCTTCTCATGCAACATCTTAAGTACAGTTTGAAAATATAATTCTTCCACCTAAACTTTGTGTTTCTTAGGCTCCATTTACAGAAGTCTTGTTTCTTCCAATCTAGAAAATACAGTGCCCTGCCTGGTAGAGAAAGAACATAAGGAATCAGTGTACATAAAGGAGTATGAACTCTTCAAAATTTTGACCAAATAATACAGTGTCTGTTTGCTGTGAGAAATTCAGTCATGAGTACACTGGGCAAAATTTTCTGTCCATCTGCCATTTATTAGTGAGGGTTGTCACCTATTTTAAACGTACATCTCTGTTTTCATAAAAGCATTATTCTAACCAGTGTTAGTTTGTTTTCTTATTTTCTAAATCACTCTAGGGAAACTTAAGTTCATGTCCTGAGTAAAATCTTAATGATACACAGAAAGCATGTTCAAGTGATAGGCCCATGTAATCTTCATTAAGTCTATGCTATAAATGCCAAGAAATCAGAGTCACTTCAAATAATTTAGATTAGGGTCTCTTTGAACTGTGTGGCTTGTTTCAAAGCCAATATCCTGCTTTTGCTATGAGCAAGGAAATCCTGCTGATGTTAGTACAATTCCAGGCATGCTTGCCAGGATATCAGCAAGAAAACCTTTTGCATTGACTTGGATTGGAGAACGCTATTTGTCTTTAAACATTTTATTTATCTTTATCTGCAGTTCCAGGACTCTGGAACTTGCCCTGTTTGTTGGTATAAAATATTTGGTGATCTTGCAGTCACCCTGGGGAAGAAACTTGTTCAGCGGGATTTTGGATGGGACTAACTGCAGATGCCACAAAGAAACGAAAAGCTGGAGTGGCAGAAAGAAGCTTTTCTTTCCATAGATGAAAAGCTGGCAGAGCCATTGTTTTAGATGCTGCTGGAATTCTGTTCAAATACTGCAAAAAGACTGCCTTGAAGATTTTGTTGTTGTTTTAAATGGGCGAGAAAAGCCACTTAGTTAATGCACTGGACCTGTGCATCAATAGGAACGTGAGTGTCCTTATCCCTGCTTCACAGCTCAAGGAACTGAACCTTAGGGAAGTAAGCCTGGCTTGCCCAAGATCATGCATCATAGATAATTGGATGGAGTGGTAGAACTGTTTTTTTTATCCTGAAGCAACATCCAGTCTCCTAGAGAGTAAGGCTGCAGTAGCAGCCTAATGTCACTAGGTTCTTTTAAAAATATGAAAACTTCCATCACGAAAGACCTGCTCAAGTCAAGCTGTTTTGAAATGAACACTTTGAGTTTAGTTAGAATAATGTGAGAGAGTCAATCCAGACTTGCAGCACAGCTACTAAATAAGCGTATACCAGAATTTTACTTTTTTCCTGAATTGAAATGTGCTGGAAAAGACTAAAGCCAGTAGCAAATTTCCATTCTCTTCTTCCAAAATATTTAATGCATGAAAAATCTGCGGGGAAAAGAGGGAAGGGTGATAGCTGTACGTGAACTTCTATTTTTTCATCTGTTGTAATTTTGGAGCGATTTTGCGTAGTGTTTGACTGTAAATTTAAAGTAAAGTTGTAGCATTGGTGTCAGCAGTAGTTATTGCTATGGTGCCCCTGTTCTCAGAGATTATTTTCTCACCTGTTTGGAGTTTTGAGTGTTTAGGGTCCTAATGCTTTGCATCAACAGATTTCAGATGAGGAATTGGCTGCAGTATTTTCCAGGAAAATCTGTAATGATTTCTTTTGTATGATTTTTATTTTGGTAATGTGCTTATCTATTCAAAAGTTAAGGTTCCCATAGCAATGTTAACATGGCCACACTGCACATATGCAGCATTTCCAATAACTGTTAATTTATGCTCACTCTGTGTCTTGAATGTTGCTGAATTACCGTTGCTGTGGGAACCTAAACTTTTGAGCCTCCTGACTTCTTTGCCTAACTTAATGCCCAATTATAAAAATTTGCAGTTTAAAAATGGTGCTAGCATTGAACTCCTTTCCTAATTTCTTGAGAGCTGTTTATGTTAGAAAGCAGTGGTCAAAGCCAAAACAGTTTTTGAATGTATTTTCAAGTAAACAGTTTTAAATTTAAATTTCTGTCTAAGGTAGTTACCTAGAACAAATAGCACAATAGCTGCACAGTCTGGGATATGCCCCCAGTTCCTTCAGAAATCAAGTGCTGCTACAGCTGCTGGGACATCCCTCTACTCACATTTACCTCAGCAGGCAGAGTGTAGACCAGGGCCATCCTTGGCAGCAATTTCTGACCATGTGAGTGGAGAGAAGGCATTCAATGACACGGATACTATTTTCAGTGATCATGTGATGAGGTTCATCTACCAGTAATAATATTTGTAGCATGCTCTGAAAATCACTTGATGTACTTGTAATTTACTTTACTGACTCCTCTCTAAATGATTTAGGGGAACTATTAGCCAGAGTTACTGTAGGTGAATGCAGGTTCTTCTTGAAATTAAACAGTAGGGGTCTCCAGTTGTGCAATGACAACTTCTGCACTGTTCCTTTCAAAAGCACGATGATTTAAGGATTCGCCTGTATGAGGAAAATTGATTGGCAGGACTGTTCCCTTCTAACTATGAGGGTATAATTTAGCTGTTCTGGCATAACTCCCACATGTGGATGAAATATTCCAAAATAAAAATGATTTTATTCTATAACTATTATTTCACTTTGGAAATGGAGTAATTATCCCAGAATAAAATAATCACCCTACTTCCAGAGCAGAATAATTATTACAGAATCAGAGTTGCTTATTTTGGACTAGTGCATGAGCACTGAGGAGCTATTAGGAAAAAGTTATTCTACTATATTTGCCCTCCCTATGTTCACAGGCAAGTGAATCCTGCTGGTCATGTTGTGCAGCTGGTGGCCGTAAAGTTGTGTTGGGGATCATAAGTGCTGCAAAGAAGGGTCTTCAGTCGTATAACCTGAAGTTCCAGGTTAAAAAAAAATCTTACTCAAAAAGGTCTTTGAGCTCTAAGGGTATTTTTAAAGGTTGGTTATTAGTACAGGTGATTCCAAAATAGTTTATTTAAATAATGTGTCCGTTACTAACATGACACAAGGATTTGGGTGATTTTTTAATACTGGGAGACTTGCTGGTGAGGCTTATCCAGGGTGAAAGGGTTGGAGATTGGAGCTGCGCTCAAGTGAGAATGAAACGGTGCCTGGCAGTGGGAGGGAATACCAAGGGGATAGGTGAGTTTGCTCTTTGCTAGGGTCTTCAAATCAGAGCATCTCGGACCCTACTCCTGCCCTGGCCGCACTGGGCTGTTCTTCCCAGGAGATGATGAGTGCTTGGGTCCTTTGGGAGCTATGTCAGGTGGCAGGTTAGAGGAGCTGGCCTGCAGCAGGTGCAGGAAGTCTTGGGATGCCAACGTCTGAAGGAAACTTGACATATTTCCAGAGTCAGTGCAGTTCACTGGTGACGACATACAGTTGCTGTCACCTAGGAAATGAAACACGTTCCCATGGCAACCCCAAGGCTGCATTATTACTCAGCTTCAAAATGTTGACAGTTGGAAAAAGGCCTCTTCAGATATCACCCCCCGCCCACCTCAAGGGGTTTTTTTCCTCCTTAATAAATGCACTTTATTATTTAATCTGAAACAGTCAGGGGAAAGGCATATATTTAACTCAAGATACTTCATGGAAATAAACCTTTAGAAGAAAAAAAAGCAAGATGCTTTAGACACTTAAAAACTCCACTGCCTCCTAAAATAGTTCCAGATCCTGTGAAGGTAATTTTAATGAAATGTATGGCACTCCAGTTGGCTTAAATCATCAGTCAGCTTCTGGAATTATTTTTTTTTTCCTGATTCTTTTACATAGTTTGAATCACTCTGAAAGTCTCCAACTGTAAACTGTAGCTTTGTTTTGTAATCATATAAATAACTGGGAATTGAAACCTTCATTTTACAGTTGTATGAATGGAGACACGCTTGCTGTATGCTGCCTTCAGCATTTCTTCAATATTTTTTTCTATTTTCTTTAACCTGGCCTGGTTACTTGTGGGTACATTAACCTGCCTCTGTGGATACATTAAACTTTCGACTCGCTTGCAAAGTTTGTTTCCATACGTTACTGGTAATGCAGACAAAGCATTCACTTGAGACCATATTTGTGTCAGTTTTTGCACCATGCGGAGTGCAATGAGCCCCTTCTTATTCTGTCTTCATTCTCTTGTTTATATAGCAAAGTTTATCTTGGCTTGATTTTTTTATTATTTTCACTTATCCTTTGCCTTCTTGATCTCTAGTATTAGGAAGATCTCATTCTTTACCATTTCACCCTATTTTCCATTACTTGGTAGGTTTTCTGCTTACTCTTAGTATCCACCTCCAGGTAGTTATTCATCCACTAGATCTGATGCCCCTTAACACAAGTCCTCATAATTACTGAAAATACAATTTTGGAATTTATGCCCTGGGTATCTCTGACTTGGAGAAGTTCCAGACTTACTTCACATTCAAGTCCCTGACATCCTTGATCCATCTGATTTTACTAATAGAGTTTAACTGAGCTATCTGTTTTAATTGTAGAAATCTGTTGTGGAGTTTTTCTTTGTATTTCCAGTTAATTTTAAACAGAGACTTCTTGTGATCCTTCTGTCCAAGGCGATATTCTGTATTTAGGTTTTCTATAATGTCCTTACTGCTCACGGAAAGCAAATCTAAATTTGCTTTTCTTAGTGCATCGAATAGCTGAAGAGGTTAGAGTAGCTGATTGCATCTGTCATCTTTAGCTCCCTAATTGTATGAGAAAAATGTTCATCATTGTTAATATTATTACTCCTTGCTAATGCTGTTGAACAAAATCTATCATTTTGCTGTGATATGTTTTTATTTCACTGTAAAATACCGAAATTAAATTTCTGATCTAGTCTGGAAGAAAGCAATCCAGAATAGCTCATGATCATCTGCTTGCTGAAATTTTCTGTGCTTGATGTAACTGTTACAGTTTACATGTAGTGCCACTTCATTCTGGCTCTGCTAGGAATCAGTAATACATGAACGAAAGTAGATGGTGATTCCTCTACACTGAGAAGCTTATGTGGACTGTAGCAGTGTTTCACTGTTTGTGCTAAAACTAACCGCAACTAAACCTTAAACAGGCTACTTCTCTCTTGAAGTTTGGGGAATTCTTTATCTGGAAAGGTAAAAGGAGGTAAAAATCCTTTATCTGGAAAGGTAGAAGGTAAAGGTATTTCAGTACTTACCTCAGTGTTAACTCTGCTCATAAGGTTGATATTGGCAACCCTCCTATCAGCTGCTGATTTGGAAGGTGCTGACTAACCTAACCACTGTCAGGTAATCTCTTGGCTGTGAGCTCAAGTTAGCTGAGATGTGAGTTTGTAGAGATGAAATGACAGATTAGTCACAAGGTCCACTGACATGGATTAAACCTTTGCAAAGAAGGTAGAAAATCTTGCCTCAGAATCTGGTTGTATTTTCATGGCCTACTGCTCAGAGATGATTTGACATAGATGTTAGGTTTCTAACTACCTCTGGAGATGTCCTGGTGCACTGGTGCCTGCTAAGCTTTGTCAAACACTGATCAGAACTGCCTGGGAAGGTGGAGTCATGATGCAACAAAAATAAGAACGGCACAGATGCAAGGTGTATTACTCTCTGGCAGGGATATAAATGCAGATACCTGCATCTGTTAAACACAGATTCTAGGAGGGATATTTTTTTCTCCATCATTCATTACACCCAATAAAATTTAAAATATTTGAATAGAAGTCAGATATTTGAAGAGTGATTCAGGGACCAAAGCACAGGCATGCGTGTAATGTGGTTTTAGATTTCCTGTGGAACCCCAGACATTGGCAAAGAGATGGCAGCTAAGCTGTGGGGTTTATGGGAGACCCACCCTCTTCCAGGGCAGCAACTGAAAGCCAGACTGAATACCTTATGACTTCTAAAATGCTCACACATGCCTAAGTTTAAGCACCTAAGTTTCTCTCTAAATAGCTCTATGGATCTAGGCTTCACCCATTGGTGTCACTGCTCTCTGTGTTGGATGTTTGTCTGCTGAGTCCATTCACACAAATGACTGTGTGTGCAAAATCTGTGCTTGCAAGCTTCATTTTCTGGTCATTTCCTCTCAAACAATAAGCTTTTCCAATGATCAGCTGTGAGTCATTCCTGCTCTGGCTGACAATCTGTATTCTTTCAAAGAAAGATCCTCCTCCAAAGCTCATTGGGGAACATGAGAGACTATGATAAGGTCATTGATTCCTCTTTGCTGACCTTGACAGAAGGGGAAGAGATTAGAGATCTAAATTTTATTTTATTTTTGTAAGCTTCCTGTAGAGAGAGGACCTTTTTTTTTTGTTTTTCTCCCCACTTTGACTTCTGTCCTTGTCCCTCATGTTTTCCATTAGCTGTTTTTTCCCCTAGGTCAACATCCTGTCTGTGGTTACTCTATAAGGTATATCTCCCTAAGCCTGTGTAATCATTGAAGGGCACAGTGTCCTGCAAGCTTAGCAGGCAGTGCTGTTTCTGAGTAGAGAGTCGTAGTTTGCAGACTGATCATGGTGAAGACCAATAAGATATTAGAGAACAGGGATATTACGGGGGGGGGAAGAAAAAGGTTGCTGAGCAACAATGTGACATAGGCATGGTTGCAATCTATTTTTACAGCAAGAAGGTTGCAGAAGGCTATAGGAAATGTTTATTTTTTAAGAACCTTATTCACATTTGTGGGATGAGAGTGGCCTGAAGGGAGGAAAGGCTGTAGAGACTGGGCTAGTAGCTGTGCACTTGTAATTGCCTCATTGTACAGCCAGGAGTTGGCAGCAGATTAAAAAAACAACCAGGCAAGTACAATGGTTATCCCACAGTTTTTGAGGGAAAAGGCCATTGTTGTAACACGAGCAGATATAGTAGTGAAGCACAGCTGTAGGCAACATTCAGAAGTCACCTTTTCCCCACGCATCCGATATGATTTTTTAAAAAAATTTCTTTAGAAAGTTTAAAACATATGAATATAATTTCCTTTGGCCAGCCAAAATGTCTGCCAAACAAATTGCTCTGTGCCTGAGACAAAGGCATAAGCCTTTTCCCCAGTTTCTCTTTTCACATTCCTTCCTAATCCCCTAGGAACAATTTTGCCACACACATACCCCACCCTCCCTCCGATTTTATGTCCAGTGATCACACAATTTATCATGCTTTTCTAAGGAGACAGCCAGGAGGGAGTGTCAAATCTAGCTGTCACAGTGCAAAGATCACAAGTTTGATTAGCTGGAGTCCTGAAATCAGAGTGAGCCATGCCAGTTTATGGCTTCCTCAAATGAGCTTCATTGATCTTTTTGAGAAGAGGTGCATTGCAAACAATTGACATAGCCTACGACTTCAAAATATTGATGATTTACCAACTGTAATAGCATGTCTCTTGATTAGTTTGGCATCAGACAGAGAAGCAAAATGGTAAGGTGGGAAGAAAGCAGAAGAATTTATAAGCAGAAGCAGATGTGGCACGAATTAAAAATAAGTATTTAATCTAAATTTACAATAAAATTTTTTAAAAAACTTCTTGAAGAGTTAGAGAGAATAACTTTGCACAATGGTAGCATCCCTCTATCAAACCTTTCCTCACTAGAAACTGCATGAACAAGTCCCTCTCAAACTAATTCATAATTTTCCATTAAAGTTGGTTCTACAAAAATGATATTAAAACCTTACCCTGTGGCCCATTCTAAAAATGTTTTTATTGGCTTTTGAGGTTTTCTTTATAGTTTCTCAGTCTTTAACTTTATAATAATGATAAATATAGACTTTCAAATCTCAGATTTGAAGTCTACAGCTCACATGAAAAGTTGAAAATGTCACTATTAGATTATTTGGTGCTTTTTCCATATACATTTTATTCTTTTCCTCGTCTTGTTTTTGAGCTCCTCATTACTGAGAAGACTTTATTAAAAATTTTGAGACACCAATTGTGAACTCCATGCAAGATATATACACAATTTACTTAATTTTTAAAACAGCTTGCCTGTGGCAAGTGCCCTCAATCAAATGAACCCATCTATGTAAAACATTTTGCATGCATTTTTAATGTACCTGAAGCACAAAGAGTACTTGTCCCTTGAGATGATTTTTGAATTTGTTTCCTCTGGCTTAGTTTTAATGGATGCCTTTTCAATATTAACACATTTAGGCAATATAATCCCACTCAACTGCAACTCACTGTCATTCCGCACAAATTTGTACTCCATCTCAAGTTTGCTGATTATGATTTACTTTGGATCAAACAAAACATCCTGTCAGTTGCAGAGTTAATTTTTGTGATGGCATCCCGTATTAATTTGTTTCCCTTAAACAATAGTCTTGTAAATGCCTTTGACCTGCAGTGGTGTCGATTCACACCTTACTGTCTTTATGTGCCTGAGAACATGTGTTTTTGCATGTGAGTTTGGGAACTTGGATTCAGGAACTAGTCCTTTTGTTTCAAATAACAATAATACACATAAATCTACTGTAATACTCTTTATTTTGTCTCTGGCCTAGCTGTTTTCTTTATATTCTAACATTTGCTGCCATCCTGTGGTACGCAGAGAAAGGCACACATACACAAACAAACGACAGAGTAACGTAAATGGGGAGTATTTAAATACACAGAATGAAGGAACCTGTAGAAGTCTTGAGAGGAGAAAACACAAGCAATCTTCACTTCTTGCTAGTTTGAGCAGTGTAGTGTGCATCTTTTTCTCACAGATATCAAAAGGAAGGCCTATGTACCACAGCAAGAATGAAGAAAAGGTTTAGGTAGCTCCACTGAAGGTGCTAAGGAAATTGATGTTTGGATTTTTTAAAACTGGGAATTCTTCTTTAAGGAAGAAAAAAAATTTCAAACACCTTTCCTCCTTACTGCTTAGCTATTGCATTGAAAATTTCTTTAAGAGCTGTCAAGTGTCAGAAGCTTGAAGAAATTGTTCACAGTGCTACACAGAAGGAAGCTTCATGCAAAGGCTGCTTATCAGGAAAGCTGGATCCTTATACTGGTTTGATCTGCAGTGATGTGGAAAACCTAGAGCCAGTTTTTGTGACACACAGAGAAAGAAGGTAATGACATGCTTTAGATTAGCTGGTGTCTTACTGGCTCATGAACTTGCATTGATTGTGTAAGATCCAGCAGGTATGTCAGACACACTTCTGGATCTTTGCTTGTAGGATTGTTAACTTTGAGACTTAGATGGGCACTCTTAAGCAAGATGTTCATATTGCTCTTAACAATAAAGTTCACCCAGGATCTGAGACATGTTCCTGATGAAGGGTTTGGGTCTTTCTTGTGGAGGGCCTTGGTTTCAACAAATCAGCACAGTCTGAAGACAGACTTTCAGATCAGCTGTAAAGGTAGTGTCTATATTCCTTTATAAAAACATTTCACTGTTGTATGTGGCACTTATCATCAGAAATGAGGTAAAAGCTGTGGAGAAAAACTGAAGTTTTTCTTCAGTCAGCTCTTCCTTTTCTACCTTTGCTTACCTGCTCACCCTCTTTGCACCTTCTGAGAGTCCAGCCTTCAGCCTGATAGCAGGGACCAGCCTGGACAGGACTTCCAGAGGTCTGTTGCATACTACAGAGATCAGAGGACCTCTTCATAACTCCTGGGTCATCTTATAAATCAGTCAGCATTCCCCAGTTCACTAAAGCATTTTGAGGCTAATAAATAGGTGGATTAATATGGGCTTGCACTGAATGACTTCCTATATATATATATATATATATATATATATGTATATATATATATGAAAAGTGAGATCAAAGATTTCTGGAGGTTGACAAAAACTCCAAAATGGACAAATGCTACTGTTCTTAACTTAGGTATTGAAGGTGTCAGTTAGTTGCCTTTCCTAGGGCAGATATACTCAGTTGTGTACAGAAAAGAGAAATCTTGTTGAACGGGACCTAAGAGTGTGAGGAAACGGGGCTAAGTTTGAGTGTAGAACTTCTTGCCTCTGCCTCCCAAGTTTATGTTACTCAACACTGGTGTTTTCTGATAAGATTTGTGCCCATAAAATACTTGGAAATCTAGGTTTTTCTTATTCCTCTTTCTTCTTACCTTTTCAAGGAGTGAGAGATTGTGAGGGGTTTCAGGTTTTTTTGCAAAGTAGGAGGCATTCAGATTTCCCCTTCTCCACCAAGAAATGAGAACTGAAAATGTAGTTATTCTTTAGTGAGGAATGTTACAGGTACTTTTTGCTTCTGAGCTCAATGGAAAGTTGGATGATGTGGCTGAAAAAGGTTTGGTCTTTTCATTCTTCTCAGTGAGAAGGGTGGAGAACAGAACTGATATTAGTTCTAGCAAAGACTTGGTGATGCTGTAAGTGTTAACAGTCCTGCAGAAGACCCAAGGCAGTGAGACAGTGTGCCAGCTCTTTAAGCAGAGAGATGAGTAAAAGCATTTCAGGAGCAAATTCCCCTGGAAACCATTTCAAAGCATATTCAGGATGAGAGGGTGACTGGGAGTAGTTAGCATGGATTTATGAAAGGCAAGTCATGTTTGACCAGCTGGGTAAGTTTCTATGATGAGATGGCTGGCTCAGGAGATGTGGTTAGAGGAGCGGATGATGCTTATCTTGATTTTAACATGGCTGTTGAAACTGTCTCTTCTGATATCCTCATTGACAAGCTGATGAAGTACAAGCTAGGTAAGTGGACAGTGAGGTGGACTGAAAACTGGCTGATTTCCTGAGCTGATGGGTTGTGACCAGTGGGATGAAGTCCCACTGGATTTCAGTCACTGAGATTGACACTGAGACAAATACTATTTAACATCTTCATTAATGACCTGAATGATGGGACAGTGTATCCTCAAGAAGTTTGTAAATATTTGACACAGAACTGGGAGGAGTGGTTGATGCATCTGATGGTTGTGCTGCAGGTCAGATAGCTCGGAGAAACAGGCCGACGGGAAACTCATGAAGCTTGACAAAGGCAGATGCAAAAGTCTTGAGTCTGGAAGAGCTCCCATGCATCAGCATATGCTGGGAGCTGACTGGTCAGAATATGGCTTTGCAGAAACAGACCTGTGTTTTGTGGTGAACAGCCAGATAGACATGAGTCAGCAAGGCACACTTGTGGCAAAGTCAGTCAACAATCTCCTGGAGTGCATCAGGGAAAGAGGTATCAGTAGACAGGTGGAGGTGATCCTGCCCCTCTACTCACCACGGGTGAGACACATCTGGAGTACCAAGCACAGTTCTGAGCTTGCCTCAGAGGCAAGAGGTGTGGACATGCTGGGGGTGAGTCCAGCAAAGGGTCATACAGGTGGTTAAGGACTTGATTGGGGCATTTGACACCTGAGAAGAGGCTGAGAGCACTGGGACTGTTCCGTCTACCGAAGAGAAGACTCTGGCTATCTGGTTAATGTCTATACATTCCTCATGGAGTGGAGTAAAGAAGATAGAGCCAGATTATTCTCAGTGGGGCCCACCAGCAGTGTAAGATGCAATGAGCACAAACCGAAAGACAGGAACTGCTCAAACACAAGAAAAACATTTTTTAAACTTAAGGATGATTGAACAATGGTGTAAGTCACCCAGAGAGACTGTGGAGTCTCCATCCCTGGAGATACAAAAACCTCAACTAGACACAGCCCCGAGCAAGCTGCTGTAGCTGACCCTGTTTGAGCAGTGGAGGTTGGACTGGATTAACTCCAGAGGTCCTTCCCCACCACCAAGATTCTGTGACTGCTGAGATGAGCAGCAGGAAAATGCTACTAGACTACCTTTCTCCAAGGAAGGAAAAAAAAAAAAAAGAGTGAGGGATTTTACGCAGTGGAAGGCACTAGATATGGGGCTATTAAGAAACAGAGACTCTTGTTTGATGGGAGGATTTGCTTTAAACAGTGTCTTTTCATCCCAAAGCATGTCTTGCTTTTTTGTACTTGCTGCAGGCTTTTCCTGCCACATTAGTAAAGCAGAACCCACAGATCTCCCTCGGATCAGCAGCTCAGAGAGCTTCATGAGTTTGGTAGAAAGGGCATACATAAAATATAAGTGTGAAGCATCCTAATATATCCTGCCACTTGTTCAAGGGTAATTTTTTTGTTTGAATTGGAATAGGCTGAAAATGGGAAAGGCTAATGGTCTGTGTCCAGGGAACGTGTGCAAAAAACTGAGGATCCCTGAAAATGGAGAGTGGAGTGTTTATTGTCAGTGGGCACCACCAGGCCTCGCTGCTCCTGCCCAGCCCCCCAGAGCCATCAGTCCCTGCCCCAGCCATGCTGCAGCAGGGCCCACCTCCAGTTCCCCACAGCCCTTCCCAGCCTCAGCCCTTCAACTTGTCCCAACCTGGGCCCAGCCCTGGCCGCCTGCACCTGGCTGGGATGGTGGGACAGGCCCTGGTGGGCAGACCCTGCTGTGACCGATGCCATGGGCATCGCCCACCTCCTGGGGCCCTGGTAATTGTTCCACCACCTTTCTAGAGATGTTCTGAAGATGTTTGTTAGTGTTGTGTTCATGTAAAGTTAATGCCTCCCCGGGGTTTCTCTGGGACCCAGGTCCTGGCCAGAGCTCTGGCAGACAGGCCAATACCAGCACCCTTTGTCACAGCAGAGTCCTTGGGTGAAAACTTCTAAACAATGTTTCATTGAGTTTGAAAGACACTGTGCTGGAATCAAATTAGCAAATGCAATGTGGGTACCTGGAGAACTCTGTTCCTTTTATTTCTGTGACAGAGCCTTGCTATTAAAATAGAATAATAGATGTGCACTAGGTAGTGCATTAGGGGAAAAAACAATGGATAACTAACTTCTGAAAGGCTATAGATAGTGCATTAAATGGTGACTTCTTTTCTCCCTAACTTGGGTATCTTGTCATATGTTAATTAAATGCCTGGAAAAATCTTTAGGAGATAATAAGAAGATAATAGTGCATAGATTTTAATGTAAATTGGAAGCGTTATGCTGTATATCTTCTTCTGTCTTACTTTTAAAACTCAGTAAGAATTCTTAGCTCAAACAATTGATCTTAATGTACTAAAAAGTAAGACAATTTAAAAGTAAATTAGAGAGTTGAAAAGCAAGCTCTCTGAATTCAAGTGATTTAGTCTGTCTTCATTGTTTGAATTCCCCATTTCCCACTTGTTTATGTATCATTTCAGAGTTTATATAAAGGCAATCCTTGTCCCAGCTCATCTTGTCCCACTGGGAAAAATCAGATCTCTTATTCTTTGTTCCTCTTTCATGCCCCTTTTTCCTTCCCTTTTGGAAGTCTGCTTCCTGTGGTTTTGATCATGAGTGTAAAACCATAGTCTATGTGCATTCACGCAAAGGCGTTGGAAGGATGTCTGCCATGGCCATAATGGACTGAATTCTGCTATCCTTGGCAGGAAGATGAGAGAGGGACACAGCTTCTGATTATCCTCATGGCCGTGCTGGCTGGAGTTTGTCATTGTAAAGGCTGATACTTGCATTCCAGCATGGCTTGATCCTCTGAACCACACAAAGGAAACTCACCATTCATCTTTGTCCTCCTCAACACTAATTGAAGAGAGTGTGCTTTGCTCTGAGGAAGAATACTGGGCAAAGCTCTGCTGCCCCATCACTATTGTCTTATCTTGCAAGACTGGATAGTTGTTTATGTTAGATCTAGATAATAAAAAGATGTTTGGAGTGCATGCACAGTCTGGCCAATATATTCATCGTAGAAATTCCTGAATGCCTTGATGCTCTTGCCATTTTAACATCTTGTGTGGTCCTCTGAAATCCTTCATCAGAAGAATACATTTCTCAAAACACAGGGGAACTAGGAGTTTCTTTTACTTAAATGCTGATGGCACTTCATTTCTTTCTTTCCCTTTCTTCCTTCTTCCTTTACACGTGGAAAGGGAGACTTGACACTGTGTTCCCAGCTGTTCAAAGCATTAAGTTTAGAAGGAAGTCCTGGCTTTCTGTTCCAGCTGCGGTGTCCTCAGGTAGAAGGGACCCTGCTAGTTGTCTCCAGGATGCTTCTTCATAGTTAGTGATTAGTGCAGTGTATGGAAATGGCCCACTTGAAATCCCAAACAATTTCCATGGAAGTTCAAAGTGCTGTCATTTACTGTACCAAAACCAAAAATTTATCTCCATAGTGTCCAGAAAGTGCTGCAACTTGGATCAGAAAACAGGGATCCCCCTTGTCCTGCATTATAGGATAGTTATTTGATGCAACAGTTTCTATCTGATGAATGTTTGCTGGTTTTGCCTGGATTTGGCTTATAAATGAAGCAAAATTGATGTTCTCTTCAATTTGGAAGACAGCGTTCACAGGTGCTGCTTTATTCTGTACAGCAGCAGTGGTGGCTGCAGCCAAAAAGACTTAAATTTTACCAGATTTTCTCATTCATCTACAAATCTCTCCAAAGGTGCTGGTGCTTGTCTGAGACTTTGGGATTGTGGCTTAAAGGTATGTGCAGCTACGCAAGAGAGGCTTGTACTACTTAAAGGTTTGTGAGAAACCCATAGAAACTGCAAGTAATTATGACTTGTATGTTCCCTTTGCAGTTCCCTTTGGTGGAAACACCAGCTTTGGCAAAAGAGTTCCCTTTTCTCCACCATTATCAGTGGTTTTGGTGACACTTTACACCAAGCAGGGGCTCTGTGTAGGCAGTTAAAAGCATGAGTCACATCAGTTTTTCAGGAGCTAAGAATCTTCATTTTGATGTATAGAGATTTTTCTCTTGTTTTAAAAATACCTGACCATTCAAATAAGAAATTAGTGTTTCCTGAAATTAATCCAGAGTGACATTCATCTTTTCCTTTCCAGCTTGGTCATCAGCCATACTGTGATACTTAAGACAGCCTGAGCTCCCCTAGTGCTCAAATACCTGGCAGTGCAGCTTGCCAGTCTCCAGTTCAGGATGTGCAAGAGTAACTGTTTTCCTAAAAAAAATCACTGAGAGTATATATTTATTCTTCCTTTCCTGGTGTCTAAATAATCTTGTCTTAAGATGAATGGGCCCACTTTTTGAACCGTGAGTTTGTTCTGAGTTTCATTGTTTCCAGCCAAATAGCTTTGTGTTAGAAATTGTAGCAGACAGAAAGGTAAGAGAGAGGGACAGCACCCCAATCTGTATTTCTCCTTTGGAACTTCTGTGCTCTTTTTACCTCACTGATGGATAACAAAATTATAGCTGAGATTATATTGTTATGTAGCATTTTTCCTAAACACAACGGACATAAAAAGGGCAAAGTTAAATTTTGCAATTTCAATTTTCAGAAAATTCCGTTTCTACCTGGATAAATTTAGCTATTTAAGTTCTTAGTTTATGGGAACCACGTGAAAGGTCAATTCATTGCAACACAAGTCTCTGGAGCACTAAAGATTCCATTGTAACGATATGTGGAAATACTAAAAAAAACCAAAGCAAAAAACCCCAACTTACTCATCGAGTTGTTACGATTACTTAATACTTTGGCTGAGTTACAATGTGTTCAGACCATCAACCTGTCTCCTGTGTTACAGTGAATAAGTAGCACTGGCATTTATACAGAGGCAAAAAAAAAAAAAAGTGGCACTGGGAGCAAGGGTGACTTCTGGGACAATAACTGGTTTGTGAAGAGGTGTTGTCCATCTGGTTTTTTGTGGCTGCAATCTATGGCTAAACAGGGAAATTCTATATCTGTCCTGGAGAGTTGAACACCCAGGTTCTCCTTATATCTCTTTTGAAGATATGGACACCTGGAATATAGACATTCACAGTGGATTCTGATGGTTTGAGGAACTTATGCATGTACATTGTGAAAAATCTACATGCAATTCACCTTTAGAATGGGAATAGCTGTAGAAAAAAAGTTGACTTCTGCTTGGTGCCAGTAAATTTCTGGTTTGGCTAACAGGTTGATCCCAAGCAGTGCTGAGAAGAGTTTTGCAATACATTCTTTTTAGAAATTGTTTAATAGATGCAAAGAGTTTTATGAGTTGTCTTCTGTCACAAGGGATGTGATTTTTATGTCTATTTTTAGCAATGTACATACAGATCTGACTTGAAGCTATTGCAGATATGCGTTTTCTTTCATTCCTGCTAATAGCAGGGTCTTCTAAATCCATTGAAACATCTTCTTTACCTTTTAAATTTGTAGCATCACATCAACAAGTATACTTAACTATTAGTCACATTGCATGTATTCATAGGAGCAGCTTTAAATGACAGAACCAGCAGAAAGAACTTCAGACTTACGAAATATTTGAGTATATGTATTCTATATAAGAGGGGACATTAGCTGGTTTATGCTGAAAGCCTCAGCTTTCATATGGGATCAGCTTTCCATATGGGATCAGGATGCTGCTGTGCTGGTGGTTTTGAAACTGTGGAAGTCTGTACCATTCTATAACTGTATTATGTGTTTTTTATACTGTTTGAAAAATACTGAGCTAAAAAAATCAACTGTTCCCTGAATATTCAAAGTGTCCCTTTCAATTAAGGGATGATTACATCATTGTCTTTCCCATCCTTTTAGTTTACTGTGTTTTACTACTTCTTTAGAACAGAATCAATCTGTGAAGCTACGTTAAATCAGATTTTTAAAAGTGGCTGATACTCAAAATGCATAGGTAGAAATGGCAGCAAAATCCGAGCAGATAATGAGTGACATCAAGTGACATATTGTCCTATAACAAAAGGGAGGTGAAGCCAGCTAGTTGGGAAAAGTATTGTTTCATCAGAGTTCATGAGGTATTTCCTCACTTTGTCCCCTTTGTCCTCTCTCTTTTTGGAAATAATTTTTTATTTTCTGAAATGGGAGAAGAGAATTGACAGAGTACTTCACCTTTGTCTTTCACTCTAATTCAGCAGATGAGATAACTTACATGTACTGTATCCCACAAGTGTCATGTATAAATAAATGTATTAGCTCAATTTAGTCACGATATCCTAAATGAGATATGCTAACTCATGTAGCAGTGAATTCAGCACAGGGTTTTACCTGCCAAGTTCTAGCTCATTCCAAAAGTAGTATGAGTATGTACGAACAGCTTAATGAACCTAGGGCTGAAAGGTGCAGCACCTTCTTTAACCAGGAGTACCATTTGCGTCAGCATGGAAATTGGAGCCTAACAACATTCATTTTGCTATTTCCTGCTGGTTCTAACCATTCCATTTGCACAAAATCTCATTCAGACTTCTTAACAGTGCTATGAATTTCTCCAGAGGGAAAACAGGAATTGTGTTGTGGACACTTGTATAGTAGTTTGGTTGGTTTTGCTTCCTGGACTCTTCTCCCTTACTTGGGAATTGGTCAACAGTATGTTCTCTTCTGAAATTAGATTAAGGAATTACTTTTCTAAGACAAAGTCATTTGGTATACTACAGGGTTTCTTTCTGCCTAAGTATAGCTAGATATGCCAGTTAACACAATTTCTTTTGAGCAAACTAGGAAACCTAGTAGCTGAGGAAACTAGCTACTAGGAAGCTTTGTTCTTTTTCTGACTTTTTCTTAGCATTTAAAGAAGTCCCCCCAAAGCACTGGTTACCCCCAAAGCAAAGACTGTTCAGGTCAAGAAACACTCTTTCTAAAGAACCTTTATTCTGCTTTGGCTCTCTTACTTGGGTAGTAGTTCCTCTATGTTAACCTATTGTCGGAGCCAAAAGGAACACCAGTAGCTGCTGGACACAAGACAAAAAGCCCCTTTCAGGTGGAGCTGATGGTCCTCAAAGAGTTGGAGGCCTGCTGGCAGGGTGATCCAAGCTTTCAGATTGTGCTCCAAATCTATGCACTTGCTGTTTCTTCCTCAGCTGCGGAATTCTTTGCTACTTCCAGTCTCATCTTGCAAGGAACAGGGCCATGCAAACATTTCATTCAATGGTCATTGCCTTCCCCAGCCATCATTTTGAGAGTGCAAGTATATTTAAGGAACAGCCATTGTCTAATGGCAGAGCTGAGGAGTGTGGCCCTGCAGAGGGGTGAAATCGGTCCAGGTTGTATGAGACACCAAGGTTTTGTGAAAGGCAGGGGAAAAACATTTGAGTTTTGGGGAAAGATGAGGAAGAAAGATCAGCATATCTAAGAACTAAGCAGATTCTGCACTTTGACTGTCACTTCAGCCATGTTCAGACAATGCTGCATCAATTGCCAATCATGTCATATCGGGATGTATTTCAGATCATAATGATAGAAATCAAACATGGAGCTATACTGAAATCACCAGCTGAGATTCTGGTTTAATGGGGAATCAGTAAAAGGCTCACATTCTGAAATACCACATTTAAAACACCAGACAGATTCCCTGGCAGATTCTCTGGCGCTGGGAGAGTGAAATATAATTGAAGCTGAATGCTATAATTTTTTTCTTTCTGCAGGCTGCTCATTGTTTTTTGCATCACCACTGCAGTGATGACTGCATAAATATTCTTCACGCTTGTTATAATTTACTTCAATGCCCAAGGGGAGAATTTTATTGAAAAACTTGAAAAAATAATTTAGGTATCTGTAGAACACAGAAAATGTGCATACATGTGTGGTGAAGAAATCATTCACCAAATATTTATGTGTGCATCTCTGAGCAGTTTAAAAGCTGAAGGGATGAAGGGAAGACAGTATGTGGTTTGTGGGGGTTTTGTTTGGTTTGGGTTTCTTTGGTTGGTTGGTTTGGTTTTTGTGGAACTATGCCTTTTGGATATATCTCCACAAGTGGTTTAGAGATGTCTTATTTTGATTTGTCTGTGTTATTTCATATTTGAACAGGACAGCTATCACACTCCTTTCTACAGGTCCCTTTGGAATTAAGAGAGGTTTCACAGTTAGAGGCTATGTAGCTCGCTCAAAGGAATACTGAAAAAAACCCCCCAACTGCCTCTGAGGTGAAACTCGATAAAATCTGTAGGACTCCTATTGTTTACTTCAATGGTCAGTGGCCTGGAAACACGGTGAAGATAGACAGTGCAGTGAAGAAAAGCCTCAGAGGACTCCTGTGGTCTTTATGGCATGTCCTACCGTGCTAGCGATGAAAGACAAAGGCTTATTTGCATGCACTAATTTGCGAGCAAAATAGAAGCTCTGCAGCTATTTAGCATATTTAAGGACAATCTACCTGGAAATCTGTTTGGGGATAGGGGGGCAAACAGTTATAGTTAATACATGCCTCTGTTATTTATTAGTTACTATGTCTTTTACCCTGCTCCGTGACTACAGTAGAGCAATAGCTCTATTGCCTTCCTACCTGCCAGCTGAAAATATTGCAGAGCAAACTCCTGGAAGCCCTCTTAAGACTTTGTAACCCTTCTTTGCATCAGGAGCTGGTTAAGCAGAGCTTTCTCTTAACACCTTTCATCATGACCCTCATTATGAGATTCACCTGATCCTTTTTCCCCCCCCCCCCAGTGCTTCACTCAGCTGGAAAGGAGAGGATGAGCCTTAGATCTCTATATCCCTTGAAAGGGGGGAGTTGAGAATGGAGAGGAATCAAGTGGGTGGGAGTAAGGAGGGGAAAGATCTACAAAATATAATACCTGTTTTATTGCTGTGATTGAGAAACTTCTCTGGAACATTGCCCATGCAGGCATAATCAATCTGCGCTCAAGGCACAAACCAAACTGTACAGTTGACCTGATTAATTCCACTTTTATTTTATTTTTGTATCTGGAGGCATAGACTGAGAAAAAAAACCCCTAAAACGTGTGAGGAAGCTAATACAAAAGCCTTATTTTTCTTTGCATTTTCCTTTATTGATGACTTTTTTGTCTTGTTTGCTAGCATAACGATCTGTCACTATACCTTTGCTTGCTTATTATTTGTTGATAAGCTAAACTGCATCTCTTCAGTGATGCTCTTGCTAAGCCTCATTAGTTCACAGCCTGGCCTGTGCATCACATACTCTACAATCAGCTGGCGAGACAATGGTGCCCATTCTCTGCCTCCACTGTTGTGTTCTGCGTGCCGACTGTGTGCTTGCCTCCCTGCCTTCCTGTGGGCACAGCACCAGGAAGCAAAACTTGCCAAGATGCTCAGCATAAACTCATTGTTCTTCAGTTCCACTGAAGAGCTGAACTATTCTTCAGTTTGAACTGAGGCTGGATTCACTGCTGGCTGCCATTAGCAGCTGTGCCCCGCTGTGAAAGTCTGGTGTGTGGATGCACGCACTTGGCTGCTGAGAAATTGTGGAGCGTGGGTCGGCCCCTTAGAAGTCACCTGGAGACACTTATCTGAGGGAGAGGACTGTGCATCGCCCTGTGTAGCAGTGATACATACCAGGCACGGAAGAATCCAGTCACGCTTAAGCTTAGTTTCTTAAGGAAGCTGCACTGCAGTGTGTCTGGGTCTCCTCCCTCTGCCTTTTCTTTTCCCTCTTCTCTCTCTGACTTTTGAACTCTCAGGCTAAATTTAGTCAAAGTTTGAAAAGGGATAGAAGTTTAAAACAGAATTAGTTTCATTATTTTCCATTGCAATGCTGATGGAAGATAAAGACCCCAATTAGTTCCCAAAGAAAAAAAACCCAAACAATTAGGCAAACTTCAACCGTGTAATATTGTATTTGAGAGCCTCCAGGTGGTCAGTCCTCCCACGTTCAGACCAGTCAGTAAACAAATACCTAAGTTCAGTGTAACTGCAACACATGTCATCTCTCATACACAAGATATTAGGAGGTTTGATGTTGTTGTGGCAATGAGAAAGGTTTAAAGGATGAAGAAAACAAATTGACCAAAATTAATCTTCCCTCATTCATGAGACAATTTTTGCAGTTAGATATGAGGAACAGATCTTATCCTCTACAGGCAACTGCTGTATATTAACAAATATAATTTACCCCCGGAGGAATGCAGCTTATCTGCTTTTGCCTTCATGGTGTGGACCCTCTGTGGATATTATTTATTTCATGTTGTTTTGCCAGAGTAGGAGCAGCTATCTTGCAAGCTCTTTGGTTGTAACACTTTGCCAATGGAGTTCTGTGTGAAGCATTTTCTATATTTCGTATATAAGAGTAGAAAGAGCAGATCAGGCAATTTTATATCTTGGTTCACAGCCCATGCGACAGGTTTGCTGTGTTCCAGTGCAACTAATAACAGATTTTTTTTTTGTTAATAAATATGTGATTAAGAAACTGTATGGCATACTGCTTCTTCCAGACTCTTCCTGGAACAGATTTAGTTTGAAGTGTTACAGAAACAACTTCTGTCCAAACACATCCAGAATGACAGTGGACGTGGAAAATCCCATGAGCTTGGGCACTCAGGTAATTCCACAGCAAGTCATATGTGTGGTTTACATGTTAGACAATTGTATATTTTAAGTTGGTGGCAATTTTTATTATTTTGGAAAATATCTGTTGCATATTTTCATCATTTTAACCAGTGAAAAAAGACGGTAATATAAGATTTTGTCTGCAAACAAAACTATTCTGAAGACACATTGTCAGTTTTGCATGCCAGGTTAACAAAAATCTTTGCTTTTAGCAGTAAATATAATTTAACAACATTATCCAGTTTAATAAATTCTAGTTACTCTCCAGCATTTATAATACATTTACTTAATATTATACCTGAAATATCTGATTACAGCTTATTATATCTTATTAAATTCTGTAATACAATAAGCATTACATGCTTATTCTGAACAGTGACACAAATATTTGCTGTCAGTGTGCTCCTGTGGTATCCTGTTTTCCATGCTTCCTGCAGTCCTCATCATCAGTGTCAGAGGCAGTGTTCAGACCTGGGGAGGTTCACAGGGGAAAGGATTAAATTACCCCTGAGCTGCAGAAGGCAAAGCAAAGAGTTCCTGACCACCGGTCAGCATTGTGCTGCTCCACACAGTGCTAGGACTTCATAGAGGACACACACTAACTCACAGAAATCCAGATTAGATGCTGAAAGTCAAATAAACCATCTGTGCTATTAAAGGATGAGTTTAAGCTTAAATGGAGGGGTTTTGCCAATAGTATCATTAAAGCCTTTAAACAAGCAGAAATTGAGGGAGAATGACAGAAGCTGTTACAGAGATGGTACACTGTCTCTGTAATTTCAGCCTGCGGGTTGCACACTGACTGCATGGGGTTGTCTTGTTTCATATTTGCTGTTACCAGTGGAGCAGCTGATCCAGGGAAGTTCCCTTTTTTGTCCTCTTTTAGACAGGTTTTAGAATATCTGGAAAGACTTCATAGTCTTGCGTGAACAAGCCTGGTTGTAACAACGCAGGATTCAGGAAGAAAATGTTTGAGAATGGCAGAGGACATGCTGAGATCGATGACAGCCTTCTGGTTTAGTAGCCAGGCAGGCACTGGAAGCAGCCGTCTTGCTGGAGAGGGTGTGTGCCCCAGCTGATGTGAGACACTTGAAAGTCCAGTCCAGGGCAAGACCTCCCACCTTTCATGTGGGCTTCAGGTGCCATCCTGGGTATGTCCAGCTGGAACAAAAAAGCCAGAGGCTGCTGAGGAAAGTTGCCTGGCTTTGACAGAAGCTACAAAACTCTGATCTGACCCAGCATCTTTGTTTTCCATGGACTGTCCAAGAAATAATGACTAATTGGTAATTGATGCTTGTTCATAGTTTCCTTTCAGATGTTTTGAGGTTAAACATAATGCTGTGATTTGAAATTCATGCAGGAACCAGAAGCCTTGTTGCCATACAATCCTTCTTTTGGCTTCTTAGCTGCAAACAGGCCCTGCTGCCAACTGTTTCTACCAGATCGAGCTTTCCCCAGTTTTCCTTTCAAGTGTAAATTGCACACTGGTCAAATCAAGTGAAACATACACTTCTTTCTTCCTTTCTTGTGTCCTAGTCTTTCAGCCTAACTCACTCCTGCTTGGTAAGAGGTCTTGACCACAGATTATTGCACTTGTTAGACTGCAGTGCTGGAATTGTGAAAATTATCATATGACTGACAGTCGTGAAAATGAATCCCACAGCACTAAAGCAAAATCCCTCCACTTTCCTTGGCAGCCGAGTATTGATTTCAGCTATGCTTTGCTTAAAAGATACAGAATTTCTCAGGGATGCAGAAGCTGATCATGATCATTCCTGAAAGCAGAGTGCCTGTACATATTTTCCTGAGTCATAGGTATAGCTTTCTTGCAGAGCCACAGGGAGGGACAACGTTGCCACTCGCTTTGTGCAATGTCTGCTGGCACTGTGGGATTTTTTGGGGTGCAATGTTACTCATACCAAGAATGAAGTATACAGAGAATAATCTCTTTAACATGCTGTAATAGTGATGTTTTCAGATGTGAAATATTAAGTGATCAGAGTTCACTGCTGTGAAATTCCTTAATTAAAAACAAATCTGCTGTGTTTATAAAATGTCTAAATTTGCCGTTATGGTTAGAAGAACACACAAGAGAAGGCTTTGTTGAAATGTAAACATTTTGTGAATTATTACCGCAGTGCGCTGTCTGAATGCTCTCATCTAATGACACAGTGCTCAACATTCAAGTGAATATAATTGTAGCAAAGGGCTATTAGGCTCAGATTCAGTGTTTAGGCTCCTAACTTTCCACTGAAACAGTTTATTGAATGCAGATCCTTTGTTAACTCTTGCCCTTTTTCCTTTTTAATTTTTTTTCCTGTTTTTTGGCATTTCTATTAGATTTTTTCTTTTTTTAGTGTGGTTTCTTACAGTGGTGAAAACTAGTAACTTACTCTTTCGAATGTCATTGTGCAAGATTCATCTGCTGAGATTCAGGCACCTTTGTAAATGAGATCCTTGGCACTGTATATTCCTTTAACACCCTGAGAAGAAATGGCTCCATCAGAACACTGGAAGGTGGTGTGAGAATTGGGGGAAAATGGTTCCTCCAAAAGGATAAATAAAAGGACCTTTCTTATTTAAGTCAGAATATGAGTTTAAACTGCTTTATCCCTTGCCTGCAGCCAGTGCAAAGCAGAGAGGAGCTGTTGTAGCAGGTTCATGGGTGTAAGCAGGGTGGAAGAGACTGTTTGAGAGGTCATATACACAGATGCCACTGGACTCCTCCAAAAACTCTCTTACTGTTATTTGGGTTTGGGTGCTCCAAATGATAGGGGGTGGACTTCTTTGGTATCCCTATCAGTCGTAGGTGCTGAGGTGAACTGTTCTTCCCAAATGAGAGCTCCTGAGCAATGGCAACACAGCAGGTATATAGCTTAGACAGTGGAGTGGTGGTCATTGAGGACTATGATCACTAAAATCCTGCAAGCTACCTTCAATCTCACCACGGTGAACAACTCTACATCTGACCATCTTTAGAATGAACTGTAGAAACTGTGTGGTTTTCAGAAGAAGAGTAAACTCAGCTTTCTCTTCAGAGTTTGTCTGATGAAATTTGTAATTGAGTAATCTCTGGCAAAGATTTAGTGTTCGTGGGCATAACTGAGTGTTAAAGTTATGCCCACAAATTTGATTTTACTTGGGATTTTGAAGAATTTACTACAGCCATAGTAACAGGAAATGTGAACCAGCCATCTGAAAACCAGGCTGATGGGAGCTTCTGTATTTTAGTATAGGCTAAAGAGGATATCCTCAGCTTTGGGAGTCAGGGAATTTGGTCAATAAATGATTTTTTTTTTTTCTGAGGTTACCCATTGTACTTTTTTGTTGATTTGAACTAATGAAAACACAAAGTCACGCCACATCCAGAGTTTTTATCAGTTTTGGAAACTGCTGAGTTGATACAGATCTTGCTGAAATCATCCCCAAAGCCACAATTGTGCCTGTAAAGTGTGCAAATGATCAAATGATCTCCAAAGGAGAGCTTGCTCTCTGACCAGTATTTTTCTGAGAATATTACAGTGAAGCAGAGCAGGGGAGGTACTTTATCCTTTGAAGCGGGGTGCGTTAGAGGCAGCCAAGGCTCGGTGACGGGAGGATGCTGCGGTAGCACCGAGCCGCGGCCTTTCGGGGCTCCAGTAGCCAGCGCTGAACACCAGAGGGCACAAACTCTCTAACAGTCGCCTCTTCTCTCCCAGCTCCGTGAAGGCCAACATTTAAACAAGTCCAAATAAAAGCAGGCTTAGAAAAGTAAACACGAAACTTTACTGGAAAACCAAAGGGATGTTAAATGCTGGTAGCAGCTTCAGAGTGCAGATGAAAGCTTCACGTGTGGGATACGTACAGCTGTGTTATGAGAACTTGTGTCAAGGGCACTTGTATGATACACACGTGTACCGGTTTATTTTTAGATGCAAGATGTGTTAACAGTGTGTTGCTGCCACACATACGTGAGAATTGCTTTATATAGGAAAACATACTTTTTTAATATATATATGGAAACATACGTGGGTTAAGCAGGTCATTCTGAACTGGTGACAACCAAAATTACTGTAGAGAATGCATTTCTTTTTTCTGTAGGTTGTGTTTAGTAGAAAGATCCTTTCAGAAACAAGACAGGACAATTTGGAACCATCTACCTACCTGATTTACATGCCTGCTCCTCTTCATGTGTCAGACTAGGCACTTCTGCTGTCATGGGCTCGGTTGCACAGCATCACTGGAAAAATTTGTTGGTACTAAGTCCAAAGACTTTTCTAAGCTATACATAAAATTATTGCTAGTCTCTCCTAGCTAAGAGTACAAGTGAGAATTTGTAAGCAGATGCATGTGAGTTTTCAACAGATTTTTAAAGCAAATCAGTAGCCAGGCTGTGGTTTTGGAGCCAGTAGCTTGGGACCCTCCAGGCCTCAAAGCAAGTGTTATCTGTCCCTTTGTCAACCTTCTGTTGTAGGAGTGTATAATATTCCTCTTTCGAGCTGCATGATGCTGTCAGCTTCACAATGTTAGAATTAAATCTGAAAGAAATAGACTTAAGAGCTGACTGCAATTTATCATGTGATACAATCTCAGTGTATTTTATTTTAAATTTGAGTCTAAAATGGGTGAATAAAGCTGTAATCATCCTGTCAGTACATGTAACTACTTTCAAAATTAGATACTGATCAGTCTAACTGAGTAAAATTTGGTTGTAATTTCAGGAATGCCATTAAACTTCTAATTATTAGCAAGTGAGGCTGGTCCAGTGGTCTCAAAGTATATCTATAATTTGGGAGACCCAAATTTAGTCCCTAGGTGTGCCACTAGCTTCCTGTTGGACACTAATCTCTTGGTGCTTTAGGTCCAAGGCCCTCATGGAGAGGATCATCTCTCTCAGGAACCTGGGCAGAGTTCAGGATACCCAAACATATCCTAAAAGTGTTACTGAGGGTCCTTATCCTCCAGTCTGGTGCTCTCAAAAAGATGTGAAGTCCATCTCAGCAAACTGATTTGAGTGGGAGGGAAATGCTTTACTTGGTTTTTGTGTGGCATTGGCTGGGTGTGTAAGAGTGTGTGCTAGTGTGGAAAACCTGAACTGTTCTGCCCACATGAGAACCCTTTTCTGGACATTTGGTGAGGCCAGTGTGTGGGGCTTCATCCTCCTGCATCCTGCACTGCTTTCATTTACATCATCCATAACTGGTTTCTGGAGTTGATTATTTTCTTTTTATCTCTTTCCTGGCAAACGTTTCCACTTAGGATGCTATAGGCTAGAGGTTGCACGTCAGCCTCTGGGGCAGATGTGATTAGCTCAGGGTATCGTGGCAGGCTGCTGACAGATCATGGCAGACTGAAAAATCGAAATGGAGTTGCCTGGAGCTGCCCAGTTCTCAACCAAAATGACAAAAGGTATGTTTTCCTCTATGGCAGGTGGTAGCCTTAGCAGGAGCGCTTCTGTCTTATGCTCTTGGTCTTTTTTGCCCAGGGCAGCCTAAATCAGCAACTGTGGAAGAATATTCCACTCTGGGAAAGCTCCTGCTCTCCCTAAAGGATATAATGGTGCAGTAGTGGTAGAAACAGGGCTTCAGGCCAGGTCTGTGCTGAGCAGGGAGATGTCTGGGGATCTTGACTGGCAGTGTGAGACCAGCCAGAAGACCTTTCACTCAGCAGGAACACAATGTTATCCCTGGGGAGAAGCTCCCCGACAGAAGTGTCCTTTCAAGTTGGCTCTGAATCAAAATTGTCAGTCCCAGGTGGCAGGAGTGGCAGGTGCATGCTGTGAGTGACAGGGACAGTCAGAAATGCCATCAGGGCTCCCTTGGTGCCAGCACCTATCTTATGCTGGTTAATATATTTCCCTTGGGGAGTCTGAGCTCCATGACGCTCATCATTGCTGAGGCTTCCTCTAGCCCCTTGATCCTCCCAGCCTAATCTTTTACATTTTTTGTAACAGCATAATTAGTAAATCTGGTGATTAGCCATATCTTCCTTCTCTTTCTGAAGCCTCAGAACAGGATGATTTGGACAATGCAAGTAGAGGTTGGAGAATGTTGATACAGCTGCAAAGAGTTATTTGCACTATGCCTGCCTTTAGCCTATGCAAATAGCAGAAGTGATTCCTCGCTTCATATGACCTGACTTCAGGTGTGCATTCACCTATGCATTTATGGAACGTAAACAGACTCTGCAGCAGAAAGGAGAGGAGTTGCCAACAAAGATGTTAAACGGTGCCAGTTCCTGTGCCACCCCAGTGGCCTCCACTTGGGCATTGAGCCGTTGACCACTCTTTGAGTGCAACCATCCAGCCAATTCCTTACCCACTGAGTGGTCCATCCATCAAATCCATGCCTCTCCAGTTTGGGGACAAGGATATTTTGCAGGAAAGTGTCAAATGCTTTGCACAAGTCCAGGTAGTTGACGTCTGTTGTCCCTTCCTTGTCCACCATTGCTGTAACCCCATCCTAGAAGGCCACCAATATTGTCAGGCATGGTTTGCCCTTAGTGAAGCCATGGTAGTTGTCACCAGTCACCTCATTATTTTTCATGTGCCTTAGGATATGGCATTTCCAGGAGGGTCTGCTCCATGATCTTGTCAGGCACTGAACTCTGGTTAGGACAGAGATACAAAGTTTGTAAATGTTATGTTAAGGCTTTCAGTGCTGCTCCTTCTAAGCACTTTAAAAATTGGATACCTGCCATTTCGTACTTGTTGGTTTAAGAAAACCCACAAAAGGTTTATTTTGTGTGGTGTTCCAAAAACCGAGCTGTCTCTAGCTCTCTGACCTTCCTTGTTGGTTGGTAGCCACCTTCATCCAGATAAAGCAATGACTACAAAACACTTAAGGCAGACACTTGATCTCTTATGCCTTCCTTATAGATGCAAGTTAATAGGAATAGCAATGGTGGTGCACTAACCAAGAGTAGTTTAATTTCCTAATAAACATGTAATGAAAGGAAGGATTACAGGTAGTGGTCTTTCAAAATTGGATATTGATTTTTCTGCAATGTGCCTGTGATCTGGGAGAAAATCAACTAGATCCCTTAATGTCTAGTCATTCTAAATGAAAACATAATTCTCTCTAAGATATATAATACTTCTATTTTAACATACCTCAGCATTTTAGATGCAGCTGCATTCACTAGGATGCTTCTAGGCTCGCTTGGAGATCAAAGTTTGTTTCCCTGTGAAAGCAGTGAGTATTTTGGTGGGGGGAATTGAACAATATTTTGTTATCTGATATTTGGCTTCTTGCCAAAGAATAGTGCCAGTAGGGCACTCACTGCTGTTTATATGATTTCCATTGACTTCAATGGGCATTGAATCAGGCCTTATAAGCACAATTTCCTCATTGTTAGCAGCTGTTCATTGCTTAGCATTACTTGAGCCACTATTCAGCTGGCCATCTGCGATCTGGGACTTCTCAGACTGCAAGAAAATCATTATCTGTTCCATTTTGGCAGGAGAATATTGTAACTTATCTTAGGGGTGTATTTGTACAAGGAGTAATAATGTTTTTCCCCAATAGCTATTGCTTGGTGCTTGCCCATCTGTGGTTATAACACACAAATGTTAAATAATAAATACTGTAACAGAACTAGGGCTTTGTACATTCAAATTAATGTTTTTTCACCAAGATGCTGAGATATTAAGTCTGTTAGCAGGAAACTGTCCATTTTATCAGTATGCATACTTGTTTGTCAATCTCTGACACTCGTCAGTCTGCAGAGAACCCAGTAAAATCTTAAAAAATGATGAAAACAGGTCTCTCTGTCCTGGAGACCTTGGTGAGTTATGACATCAAATCATGATTGAGAATTTGGGATGAAGCTGGATTTAAGGGCTATAAGAGAAGAATTGAATTGACATTACATTAAGTGTTTGTATGGCTGAGAGCAGCCATTTAGAGTCAGAGGTATTGTCCTATAATAATTCTCCAGAAAGAAGTAACTGTGGAAGGAGAGGGCTGTACTGATAAATCAGCATTTCAGTTAAACTGTTGCATGTTATCCCATGTGGCTAGATTCCTTCCAAGATACACCTATTCCTACACTCTTGCCAGAACCATTTACAAATTCCTGGTAACAAATATTCACCTTAAAACTGAGCCCCATTTTCTAAGAAGGTCTAAAGGAATGTATTAAGGGTCAGAAAGAAGGAAAAAAGGATTGTTTATGTAAGTATGCCCATTTCAAGGAAAGGATTTATTAGCCCAAGATCATAAGTGATATGTACAGAGAACTTGCTAGGAGGGAAATGATCTTTTTCTTTTAAGAAATATTTTACCTATTTCTAATAATTCCTGGGCTAAAAGCCACTCTTGATTGCTCATGTGATAAAGTAAATGACAGCAACTTCTAGTTAGGCTTCTGGAGAGTAGCCCTCTGTCCTTGTACTTTCAGCCATGTTCTTTACAGATACTGGAGATGCACATCTCTGGCATTGAACTGGAAAAATGACCTTTTTCTGTTTTCTGAATTGAGCTTCTTTCACTTTCAAATGTTCATCTAAAACAAGGGAAATCGATTTCACTGTTGCTGATGAAGCTTAACTGCTCATTTACATGAACAAGAACTACAGAAATGAAGTGGGGGAAGGCAAATGGATTTCCCTTACTTCCTAAAAACAGGGTTTCCCTATGCCCAAATTTTCCGTTTCTACTTCTGACATAGAGCATTGTTGCCTGGTGGCAAGAAAAAGAAAATACAGTATTTAATCAGTTTCCCAGACTCTGAGAACTTACCAAGTTTCTCGCAGATTTCTAAAAGAGTTTTCTGGATGCCAAAATAAATGTCTGACTTTACAATGCCCTGGGAGGAGAACCTGCTGAGTTCTCCCACAGGAGCTGGGAGGGTCTTGCACTGTATTAGGATCTCTGTTGACTCTCTGAATCCATCAGCAAAATTCTGGAGAGAGATAATATGCAGGATTTTACCTTGCTCTGGGAACTGGCAAGAGAAATACAAAGATTCCGTCCTCTAAACAAGACGTGAGACACAAATTCTCTATTTAAGCCAGTTTAACAGTTCAGGGACTATTCCTCCCCATCAGGTGACAGGGAAGGCAGTGAGGAAATATTCATGCATCCTCCAAAGGTTGTATTAAAAGGCTTTAAAATAATGAAATAAGTTTTCCCCATAGTCAGGCTTTGTTTGGCAAATTGGGAAGCCTACATCGTAAGTAAACCATATGAAAATGTAATAAGTCTTCCACATATTTAGCAGACGTTCGTGGATTTATCCACTATAGGAAGTTATATATCAAACTGTACAATTTTAGTGCCTGTTTTGTGTACTCTGTGAATCGCAGACATGTTTAATATTTCTCCCTGAGGTTTAACAGTGCATAAATAGTATTTAATAAACAACCTTTAACTTTAAACAAACTTATTCAGATAGATGATGTCTGCTCAGATCTCATATATGCTGCATAGGACTGATCAAATCTTGCAATAGGTCTTTAATTTACATGCATTCAATCTCTCTCCCAGCAGCATCACTATCAGTATTCCAGTTAAGGATGCATTACTTTTGTTATGAACTATTGTTTCAAAGGTGGGCAATTCTGCAATCCTGATTTGCAGGGAATTTAAACTTGGCACATTAAATTCCTGTCCAAGAACCATTATGTTTTCCCCCCAAACGTATTCAGAGAAACAGTTTATTCTTCATGTTGTTAGGGTGGAAAAACAATGTGTCAGTGCTTTTATTCCTCTGATTCTCGGCCTATGAGTGTGGTTTTTTAAAATGGAAGCTTGTGACACACTAGGATCTTAAGCTACTTTTCAACTAGAAAAATTTTTTTAAAAGTCCCCAAACAAAACAAAAATGTATCCCTTTACCTCCTCCAATGATTGAGTTATTTATGGATTTGAAGCTTCAAGGCATGCAGCAACTCTTATTTCCTAAATTTCAGGATAAAATTTTAGTGATGGCAAATGGTGATCTGAGAACAAAACAAGGAAGACAGAAGAACCCAGAGGAAAAATATACATGATACAGGAAAACATGGAAGACAGACTAGAAGGTATTTTTAAAAAAATAAACCCCAAGCAATCAACCAAGGAAGTGAAAACTGCAAATTGCTCTTGATAAGCAGATTGCTGATGGGCAATCTTATTCTTCGAGTGTCCAGTATCAGGAGTTTTCTCTGGGTTACTCCAGTGTCCCTCAGAATGAGACTTAGATGAGGAGGTCCATAAGATTAAGAAGCTACTTGTGGTAAGGCAGGAGGAGTAAAAAAAGCAGCCTTTCTCTCTCTTCTCTCTCAAACTCAACTTGGTTTGAGTTCCCACCCCCTCAGTATGTTTTATACTCTTCCATACTTTTTAATGTTTCCTAGAATGGGACTCTCACCACTGACTTCGAGAGATTTTTAGATGCTCAGCAACTGTTAACATTTGACTTTGTGAGGCACTGCTTGCTGTAAGGAGCCTGCTCAAAATAAGTGGGGATGAAGGTGGGGCTGATTAGTAACCAAAACTTGAGCTACTGGAGATACTAACTCCAGCCTCTGCGAGTGTTGGATTGTGATTTCTTGACTGCAGTCATGTCTGCTGATTTTGATGTTGCTCCCTGCAGAATACAGATGTCTTCTTCAGCATCACTCTAATGTGCATGAAAGGACATTAGGAATATCTGTTGCTTATCACTTGTTTCTTAATGTGCAGGGTTTTCTTCTGTGATCATATGAAAACAGGTTTGTTAGCATTTTGATTAGATTATCTACAGTAAGACTCTGTAGTTCAAAGAGACAGACATACAGCTGATATACAGTAGCTCCCAAAAGCACAGGTTTATGATAATTTTCATAATGCAGCACACTGTGGATCTCTTACTGCTAACAAGGTCGTTAATGAAAATCTAAGCTTGAGTTCCCAGTGGGTACCAAGGCAGTCATACTTTATGTGTTCTGCTTGTTAATGGTAAAGGCAAAATACCTGTTACACGTTTAAAACTGCACTTTAGCTACTCAGGAAAATGAGAGCTGTTCTCAGTTTCATTTCATATTATCCACTGCCTGCTTTGCGCAGAGCTGAACAGGTGATTAGGTAGGGAGTGGAGATTTTTCTTGTCTGTAAACTGCCTATTCCTTGAGAAGACAATTGATGGTAATAATTCTTGGTGTATCTCAGCTGGTGAAAAGTCCTTTGCCCAGACATAGCAGGAAAGGGTTAGTAAATGCTGTACTTTTGTCTCTCGGATGAAAACCCCAGAGCAGATTTCTCAGATTAATTCTCCAGAGATGCGTGAAGAAAGCAGTGCTCTAAAACAGTTTTCGCTTGGATTTGAGATCACTTTATTGTCAGGTGAAAACACCAACACCGCTATAAGTGAAATGGGTTAATAGGCATTCACATAGGGTGAACTGGTAGACAACCCACAATTTGTTTTTCT
Organism: Oriolus oriolus; assembly: GCA_013400235.1. Taxonomy (NCBI): domain Eukaryota; kingdom Metazoa; phylum Chordata; class Aves; order Passeriformes; family Corvidae; genus Oriolus; species Oriolus oriolus. Next base: position 1,193,326 of record VXBT01001744.1, on the reverse strand, counting down.
GCTGGCTTTGTTCAAGGTGAGGTGACATCAACTCAGGGAGAGAAGAGAGCATTTTCAATTTAGAACTTCAGCAAATAGACTGGGTGCATGAATTACGGCATTCCTAAAACCAGGATTTCCTGTATTAGTTGTCAAATCATAAAAATGGCATAGTGGGAATTCTAACTGTTTTGTATAAATGTGAAACATTCAGTCTTCAATCTATTTAATACTTTTAACTTCTTTTCCTCATTTTAATTTTTAGTCAGTTAAAAAATTCTGTGTTATAGCAAAACATTGACATGTGTAATAATGTGGAAATGAGGCTTATCAGCATTTCTGAAATTATTACAGTTAGAAAATGTTAATATAAAACCTTACACAGTTTTAAAAATTTTTCCTATTCTTCCTGACCAAACATTTTCATTAAATGTGACTTGACATGGGAATAGTTCTGCATTTGTCCCCCACTCCTTGCTACCCCCCTTTCCCCTGAAGTTGTAAGTTTTGGCTAATTTTAGCTGTTTATGAGAAGGAAAAAAAAAAAAGCCAGGTCTGGCTGTACTCTTCCTTTACTTTTATAAACTTTGTCTTCAGTGCTAAATTAAGATAAGTTCTATATGTTTCCCAATTGTGTCCTCCACTCCTCAGATTTTTAAAGACCAAGGAGCAGTATGTAGGCAGGGCAAAGGAAAACTAGTTAAGAGGAGTAAATGTAGACTAGTCATGTGGGTTTCGTGCTTATTGTGAAAGGGCTGAAATATTTCGCCCCGGTGGAATATTGGCTGGGTTCAGGTGTCTCGCTGAGTTACCACAGCTGGAAGAGTTATTGCACCTGAACCGAGCTGCAGAAAGTAGTCAACTGATCTGGTAGCTCGGGGCAAGCCTGAGGTGAGACAAATTTGTCTAAGTGTCTTTTGACGATGTACTATGCTAATGGTTCTACCTCCTGTTCGTGACAAGCACGCTCAGCTGACATCACTGCGTCCCAATAATCAGAGAGAAGGATCTTCCCATAGGTGAAACACACTGAGGGCCTTAGGTATGGTGTGAATAAAGACCACCACGACAACACATAGGGAGGTTTTGAAATGAGCACAAAAGGGCGTTATTTTTCAGGTGTGCTTTTTCATTCAATATGTCAGCTAGTTCCAAGTACAAATCAGGCCCCACTGCAGCAGCATTGAGCAGTGCAGATCAAGAAAAGGGAGCTAAAAAAATTATTATTTTGTGGCATCAAGAATTCAAGGAGCGTTTTCAGGCAGCAATCACCTTTCTTCTGTGTGTTCATAACCTGTCTTGCTGAGTACAGGTCCTAGCTTGAGCCCTAGCAGCTGTAGAAGGCAAATGGTTGTGCATGAGGCATCTTGATCAGCTCCCAGCTGGCTGCTGCTGTTCTCCCCATCCCCCTCCAAATTACCAGGGTTACCGCCTGGCTCAGATTTGCTCAGGGTTACGTCTGCAAGCGTCACCTCTGCAACTGTAATACAGATAAGAATTTACCAACAATCTTGAGAGACATTCCCTGGCCTGAAGAGCTCAGAGGCATGTGACAGCAGGATCCAGGGTTGTGCTACCAGTGAGACAAACAAACACAGTCATGTCTAAGTGGTTGTGTTGCTTTGTCAGACCTGCCAAACTGATGGTATCACCTGTCCTTCTGGACTCTACAGAGAGCTCTGTCTGGGAATGGTTTTATTCAAAGATTTTCTAGACGTTCCTCTTCTCTTTTCTGAGGTTGTCCTTTGCAGATGTAAGGGAAGAAGGAAGCTGGTGTCCCAGAAGGCAGTCTTGGGAAGCTGCTAGGTCAAACACAAAACAAAACTAGGCTTGACTTCAGATCTCTATATTTTCCCTTGCAAATGTGTCTGGTTTTTAACTGGTGCATGCTTAACTGTAGCCTGTCTGATGGCTGCTATTTATCTTTACTTCTGGCTCTGGCTGCCACCAGGATGTGCAGAGGGGCTTAAGCTTGAAAGCAGCCCTGTCTCTGCTGTAATTGTTTTTTTCCAAAGAGTTTCTGCTAGTTTACATACCATTTTCTCCCAGTCTGATTCTACTGGGTGAAGGGCAGGAACTGAAGAAGATTAAAAGATGTCCCCCTCTATCATACCAAAAAGGAGATTATGAAAGATACGGACTGTCAGCTCTGGCACACTCCTCCTTTGCTGAAGTGGATGATCAGGTGACCTGTGTGCAGCAGGAGAATGGAGACAGAGGGCATAAAATCACATACCCATAATGATGATAATTCATGCTCAGATGCTTTGTCATCTGAATGCAGGTAGAAAAGAAGCTAGCTAAGAAAATCTGAGAAAGGGAGTAGGTTTGTGTGTTGCCAGCTGCCTGCTGCTGGGGCTCTGGCACCTCTGTGGCTAAGGAAACCCATGGGAGTCCTTGGATCCAAATGTGGTGTGTTCTGAGGACTCCTTTTACACCAGGCTGTGAAGCCTTTATCCATTTTGTGCAGGATTGTTTTTGTTCTCCTGGCTGGTGATTCTATTCCTAAAGTAATTCAAATAAATGAATACAATATGTTTGGTGAGTATATTACTGTAACTAAGATTCCCAGTTGGGTTTCTCATTTAAGCAGCGAGATGGTTGAGAGAATTAAATTAAGAACTGGGTACGCCTCTGTCCTAACCTTGCTCTGTAGAGTGAGTCACGCCACAAGCAGGGCCTGTTCACTCAGACCGGCATTTCCAGACTCAGGTGCGTAAAGACAGGCACTTGGACATGTGTTTAGGCACCCACATGAACGCTGTTTACTTTGCAAAGGTGCAGCTTCCTGAGAAGGGAGGGTGTTTACAGGCATTTGGTCTCTCTGGAAAAGGAGCCAAGCTTTAGGCACTGAAGCAGAGAAGAAAAACTTTACTCTTTGGGTGGGCACAGTACACTAATGTGAAAGTAGCAATATATACTTTGCTCTGTCACAGGAGAAGGCTGTGAGGCTGAGCAGCTGAAGTTGGCATTGCAGCAGCATTTTGGAAATAACAAAGCTTTTTGTCCATATGTGCTTGATGTCAGAGCTCACAGGAAAGAGAGCATACCTTTATGATGGGGAAATAAGAGATAAGGGAATGGAAGCAGAAAAAATATAGTTTTGACTTTTCTGACTTAATTGTATGTTTAAATCTCAGACTTAGTAAGGGTGTAGATCTCCATAAATTAATAAAGCTTTTTCCTCTTTCTTGTGAAATATGGGAAGTAATGAACAGGCAAGTGCAATTTTTTGTAAGGAAGGAAAATCCACCAAGAGGGTTTGCTGAACTGGAGCAGTTGAATGGTATTCTTGTGGAGTGGTTTTACAGTGTCACTTGAACCCCCCTGGTTATGCAGTCTCTAGGTAACTGGAGGCAGGTCTGTTTTCCATAATATAGTGACTAGCCTGGAACTAAAAACACACACATAAAATTCCTCAAACCTTGCTGTATCCATTTCTGGCGAAAGTAATGGAGCCTGTTTAAAACCTTGTGCTTTTTATCCATGTCAAGTGACTTTTAAAGAGCTTGGTACATAAAGAAAACGGAGATTTGCTTGGCAAGTTGTTCCAAATCATAGTTATGTCTCGATACAAGGCATTTGCAAAAGAAAATGTATGCTTTGCTAGAAGTGCAGAATTCAGAACAAGATGCGATTTTGTTTGGCTTTGGGACAGTGCTTTGGGGGAAGCGGGCAACAAGGGAAGCACGGTATTATAGAAAGAAAGCCTTACATGGAGGGAAGAGAAATAAGCCTTGATATGAGAGGACAGAAAGGTGGTGGGAGGCCAATGAAACTGGTTACAGCTAAGGAAATGGGATGTGGGAGTCATAGGAGAGAACAAAGGAGCTGGTGGAGGGTGTAAGAACTGTTTATCAAAAAGCAGAGTTTGGTGAAGCTGCAGCGAAGGGCTGGAGGGGAGTCAGAGATGGCAGTGAGGCACAGAGGAAGCCCAACTAGAAACAGAAAACTTTTCCTCAAAATAGTGCCAGATGCTTCTGGCAGTCTTGCTGGTTGGTGAGTGTTTGAGTTCATGACACTGTTCGCAGTGTCTGTATTCTTCCTTGGATACAGCATGGAGGAGGAAAATGCTGCCAGTCTGAATGACTGTTTATCCTAGACTGGTTGTAGGAGACTGAGAAAGGGGGAGTTCTTACTACCTTTTGCCTCAACAGCCAGGATGGGAGAGTTACAGAGAGAGACTCCCTTGAGAAAAGTGAATTTTGGACTCTGTTAGAGATACAAAAGGCACAGACTGTGTATATGCAGTATTTAAAACTGAAAGGGAAATGGAAGCATGTTTTTACTTCTAATTCAGTCATTTCTCACTGTAGGCAGGTTGACTAAATGTTGGATAGCTGCATTTCCAACAAGGAGGGAGCTGACACCGTATCTGTTGTACCATCTGTTTACCAGTTACCAGTGTACTGGGGAGAAGCTTCAGCAAGGAGTGGGAAACCTTCCAGAGTTCGCAGTTGTGTTTAACTGCTTGAATGCCAGCGATACGAAGTCAATGCATTGGCAAGCCTGCTGTGTTCTGAGCTAAAACTACTGTGTGTAGCCTCTCCTTTTCAACTAGTGAAACTCTGCCAGGTGGGTGCTTCTCCTTGCACATTGCCATTGGTGGCAAAAGAAAACGGGCCCCTCCTAGCCAGGCTGCAGCCAGAGAGACACTTTCCATACTTGTTCTTTGCACAGGAAGGAGGAAAAAACCCACCTCAACCCTGCTAACAGTGGTATCACAATAAAAGCTGGAGAGGAATGTTATTTTGTTACAGCTGGTAGTCTGTAGGGTGCCTTGGTGTAGCAGTGGTGCTGGGATGTCAGTTTATTAATGAACTGCTCGTGTGAAATTACCAAACACACCATAACTAAAAGCTCAAAAGAAACTAGCAGCAGCAATTCAGCTGATCATCCTGTTCCCCCTGATTTGCAGTTACACTTTCAGACTGAGAAAAGCAAGAAAAGCTCCTGAAATCATATTGGGGCAATTCTGCTTTGGTTTCCTCTCTCAGCTTTTTCCACTCCAAAGCTGACAAAACCTGGTGACTACAAACTGGCCTGATTGAAAGCTGCAGGCCCTCTCCAGCCCTTAAGGGTAGAGGTTTCAGTTTCAAAGCACTGAAAGTTCTAGTGCAGAACTAGACACAGAGCACGAATTTCCTAAGCAAAAATTGTGATGCCGTAGGAGGAATAGCAGAATTAGCTTCAAGCTGATAACGGTTTCAAGCCCAGGAAGATGGTACTCACTACCTTTGCTTTCTGAATACTTAATTTCCTTACTAAGTCAGTGCAGCTCAATTACACTTTTGCCTCTGAGTGTCAAAACTTGGGCAAACTGTCACAGTTAAACTTGCAGGAAACAGTTTGGATCTCCCAGATCAATTTCCATTGTGGTCAGTTTTGGGTTCTTTGTGTCTCCTCTTTGTCAGGCTTAAGGCTATCTGCCTTTCCTTTCTCTCCAGACTAAATTTCCTTAATGTTCATTTATCTTGACCTAGAGGCATGTATCCACCCTCCAGATCAACTCTGTTGATTCGTAAGGTCCAGCTAATTTCAGACACCTGCAATTCTTCCTTTTATCCATCGTGAGACCCACAGTGAAGAGGACTCATCTGTCTTGCAGAATCTCTGGCGAAGAAATGAGCTTTTTCTGCTTGAGAGCTGCATAGTGGTGGTTAGTGAGCTACTGAGCCCCAGTTAATATGCCACATACACCCCTGAGAGGCAGGGCATATGGTTTGTTTGCTTGACATTACAATAACAGAACCAAGCATTGTCTAGCAAACTCAGGACCAGGCAGAGAGAAGTGATGTCTGTCTGCAGGATAAATTGAGCTTCAAGTGATGGCTACATGATATAATTTATTTTAATACTTGAAATTATGTGGAGGGACCAGAACTTTTAAGAAAAAAGGTAACTGTGAATAGCTGTTCCTGAGGCTCTGGTGTTCTAAGGAGATAACCTAATCAGGCTTATAGGACCTGTCATCTTTGTTTCTTTTCCTTGAGCAACTCTAACTTCTCTGCCACCAAAGAGAGACCCTTTTAAAATCACTAGAGCTCTTTGATCTCAGATGCACACTGTTGTCTTCTGCACTCTTAACAGCATTCAATAGCTTGCAGAGTTTTTTTCATGCCAGTCTGTTTCCTTCTTGCTTGTCTCTCTTGAAAGTGCTAGTAAACTAGTATCTATCAAGTGAACATCCCCTGGACAAGGTTTTTATGCTTGTTTATTATCACAAACCCCACTCATCTTTCAGATGAGCATTAAACAAAGTACTGCATTCACACAAGAGAGCTCCTGTTCCCTCTTGATGAGTCTGCTACGAGAGGCTAGTAGTTACTCCTGCTCCCAAAGCACATGATTTTGATGCCCATACTGTGTGTTTCAATATGGCATTTATATAGTTAGCCCCTCTGTATCAGTCAGCAAAACGGCTTGCTTTTCTATTATTTTTTTTCTCTCCAAGAAATAAATGAAAACCAAAAGCCTGACAGCAATCTTTATTGAGTGCAGGTTTGCTCTGCACTATATGCCAGTTCTGCAAGCCATGTGAGCCCTGAATGCATCTTCCATCAGCTTAATCTGTTTTTTTCCCTCAAGGAGTCGCCTGAGAATTTGCACTCTGAGATGGAGGCCTTTGCTCCTGCCAGCCTGGAAAGACTGCAACATTTGTTGCAAGCTCTTGGCTTCCGTTCCTGGCCTACTCTGCAATAACCCAGGATTTTTTGTGTGTGAAGATGTGTGTAACTGCTCCAGAGCACCTGGAATTGCCACATCAAACCCCTCACTTCCCAGCCGCTGAGGCATGTGAATTGAGAACTCAGCCAACAGAAAAGCGGGGGAAAAACCCTCGTTTGGTTACAGTCAGATACAAATGGTTTGCTGCCTGGTATATATTATGGAGGAGGATGGTTTATGGTTCTCTTCTTTGACATGCTTTTTTATGTAAACTTAGATTTGATTATACAGAAGAACTGGAGCCAGTTCCTCAGCAGTTGTCCACCTGTTCCCTCTGAATCTTCAACTGACTGGAGAGGAAGGGAGTCTCTGTGCCCATGTGCTGCTGTCATGGTAAACGGGTTAAGGTGTATGTACTTGTGCCATTGGGCGTTTTCCACATCGATGAAGCTGCAAAAATTATCTTTTTGGCCTGCTCTACATAGCTGGTTGCTTCTGCTCTGATCTTCCTTACACCTGGGCACCTAATTGAACAAAATGGTGAAAGAGACTTGCCCGCACAGTCACAGCGCTCTCCCCAAGCGCTTGCGCTCCCCATTCCCCACTCCCCAGAGGATGCCCTGTGTAAAAGTGTTCCTTTCCTGCAGCGGTGCCGTGCCCTGCATCGGGAGGAGGGCAGCTCTGAGGCCGTCCCTCAGCCCGTGTGCTGCCCCGGCACGGTTTTGTGCGGCAAGGCCTGCGGCCCGGCCTGTGGGGCCGGGCGAGGACGCCCCAGGGTCCGGGTGCCCGGCCGGCAGGGGCAGGGGCAGCAGAAGCAGCGGCTGCGGGTCTGACGCAAGCCCTGTCCTGCTCTCCTCCCCTCCCCCTGGCCGCACTGCTTCCCCTCGTTACGGCACGGTGGTTTGATTCATGAGCTTTCTGCAGGGCCCTTTGATTCATGAGCTTTCTCTCGGCTCGCCGCTGCGCCGGGTGACTCAGAGCACGGGCTCTGTGCAGGCTTCGTTAGCGGAGATTAACGTCAGCGCGCACCTTTCGTTTGTGTGAGGTTCCGCTCCTGCCGCCGCCTCCCCTCCCCGAGCTCCCGGCCTCGTAGCTGCTTGCAGAGCGAGCATCGATTGGCAGACCCACGTACGCGTCCTTGCCCTGTCTCAGGTTGCCACCAAAGCGGGCAGGTTTCCAGAGATGCGGCTCAAGTGCCACCAGCTACCTGTGATTGAATCTGGAGTGCAGGCTTAGGCGTAAACCGAAACCTTCTTCGTCGCCCAGCTGTGGATCCGCAATTGCGTTCGGCCTCTGAGTGGAACAGAAAATACTGTTGTTTGGAAAGGGGGTTTTGCGGGGCTAGTCCTGTGTTTGAAGGAGTGGGAGGGTAGGGTACCAAAGGTGTTACAATCAGCTGAGCAAAAAGCTTCAAATTATAGCACCTTGTAATGTAAAAATGCCAGTCAGCACTTTCCAGTGTCATAAGAGGAGACCTGCAGCGACCCAGTATGTTTCCTTCGGGTTGGGGCCAGATGTTTAGCAAGGTTTTTGCCACTGCCTGAATCTCTTCAGTTTGCTGAAGTTGCTTCTTGGAGTGGAGAAGACAATTTTTAATGAAGCAAGGGAGGGAGGGAAGAGCTTTGGTTTTCTTTTGTTCTGTGAGCAAAGTAGCACTGTGAAGAAAAGGGTGTACAGCTTTTGGAGCTAGTGAGGGAACATAGGGGCTGATCTCTGACTCCTGCTTCTCCAGTCACAGATGGCTTAATTTTCTAAATCTGGCCTAGGAAACTGTCGCTGAATGCTGCTGTCACACCAAGGTGCTTTGGCAGTTTGTAGTCAAGGTGTTTCTTGCTTAATCCAGTCCTGATAAGTCCTTCCTCAGCAGAAGTATTGTGACCCCTTGAGTCCTCTTGGTCTGTCTCAGCCATGGGAGGGGTGAGAGATGAAACTGGAGCTGCAGACACTTCACCCTCCCCCCAGTGAAGCTGCTCAGGGAGCCACAAGGTGCTGGAAAGGAGCAGTAGAAGAAAAATGGTACTTGGTTATTGTTTTAGCTCTCTCAGAACTGCCAATCCAACACTTCCATCACTGCTAATATTAAAA
>VXBT01001744.1:1080508-1184572 GCA_013400235.1 Oriolus oriolus | reverse complement strand
AAAAAAAAAAAAAAAGCAGAAATGCAGAAATAGAAAAAATATATGCCAGTGCCAAGTAAAACAAGAAATGGGATACTGCAGGAAGTAGGTGAGACACAGTCCATGCTGTGAAGCACAACCTGCTTTAACAACCAGCGGACTGAAGTATGACTGCATAGCAGTCCAAAAGAAGCAAGGTGAGCATAGGGCAATAGCAATCCAGACTGTGCTTCTGCAGCACCTTTAGACACAAATTGAGAGCAAGCGAGAGAGCAGTAGGGCTGTGCAGCCGAAGTTCAGGTATGTAAAGTAACCAGACCTGCTTACAATGCATCAGAGAGAAATTTGGATAGAAATGCAATAAATAAATAATTAAGGCTGACTATTACACATCAAAACTAGTTCAGCAAGCTGCTTGACCACTGAGTCAAAATAAGCACAGAGAGAAATATATGGGTATATGTGCATATGAAGAACAGACGCACAAACTGCCTCAAGATGAAACTGGTACCTTTAGGTGGCCTCTGAAAGGACAAAGCAAATAAAGCTTATGTAGATATAAAGCACAAAGAAGTTTAGACTTCTGAGAAGGCTTTGAAATCAGAGTGCTGCAAAATGGCAGCTTGTGCCTTATTCCACTGGGCATGCAAAGTGGACAGCAGGCTTTTATACTTCACAGGGACATTTAGCAAATCACCAACATTATGAGAAGGCTGTATTCATTCTCTAATAGATGGCAAACAAACAGAATAGCTTCTTGAATCTTTTGTCCCCTAAATGCAGGGTGAGGTAGTTAAAGTACAAGGCTTTCTGGTAAGTGTTTATGTAGCTGCCTGGTTCTGATGCTATATTTCAGTTGTAAGTGTTCCTTCCTCAGCAGTATCAAATTCTTTAATAACTAAGAATTTGCTCTTTCAGTCTGAAAATTGAAAGGGTAGGAAAGAGCAGGGAGAATAAATACATAGAAGCCTGCTATTCTATTTTTGTTTTCATTGAACTTTTCAAGTCAATTTGCAAACAAATTTCCCAGCAATTTTTTGGTGGAAGTTTTATCCTGTTCTGCTGAAAATAGTATAGATGTAATCATAGGGATGAGACACAACCTGCCTCTAGATTTCTCGGCAGGAATATTTTACCTGCTGCAGAGGTTTCTTCTTCATGATTTTTGATAACCTGACTTTTCTGAAGACTTCCTGGAAACAAGAATTTCCATGAGGCTTTCTGTCCCATTCTTTAAAAAAGATTAAAAAAAAAAACAAACCCAAACAACTTTTTGGAAACCCTTATGTTTATATAGAAACACATGCAAATATGATGCGAATGTTCTGTAAAGCCTCAGAACATGTTATAAGTGAAAAAAAGGTAAATAGCAAAGCATCCTAGAGGTAGCTGAATGGAGTGAAGGAAGTGAAATAAAAACTGGCTGCATGTCTTTGATGCTCTTTTGTAGCATGATGGGATACTTCACATGGGAAGGGACTTCAGTACGTCCCTAGTCCCGCTTCCTGTTCAAAGCAGGTTCTACTCTGAAATGAGACCACGTTGTTCTGGGCTCTATGCAGTGACTACACAACCCCTCTGGACAACTTGTTCCCATGGTAAGGTATTGCCTGAACAGCTGTCTTGTTCAAAGCCAGCTTTTTCTTCTGGATGGGGAAATAAAAAAGCATATTTATGTATTCTAATGAAAATGCATTAGTCACCCCTGGAAAAACTCTCGGGGAGCAACACAATACAGCTACATAGCTCTTCTGAGCCCAATGGGTGGCTGCAGCATTGGGATAACATGGGAGCAGACCTGTTGAACCTGGTAGTGAATGCCAGATCTCTGAGCTATAAAAATATGAGGGTTATGTAGTCTCATGGAGGAATGTATATCTGATTACTATAGCTGCAGTTGGTGGCTTTCAAATATTTTTTATTTTGGACCTCTATGGATATTCAAGTAGAGCTTCAGATTCCTTTATCATGGTATTTGAACCAACCTTTCCATGACTTGCTTTTGTGGGCCCCTTCAAATTGGGGATCCATGCACCACAGTTCAAAACTACTGCTAGGAGTCTTCACCAGTTTTTCTGTATTTCTTCTCCTGATGTGTGACTCATCTATAAATACAGGGAAATATTTGTGCTGTCATCCCTCACTGTTAACGCTAAATGGAGGGGGTGATATCTTAATCCAATTTTTTGCAATAAGACAAAGACAGAATTTTCTGACCCTTGACCCAAGTCAGTAACTTCCATTTCTGCTGCTGCCATTCTTCAGAAGGACATTCAGAACTGGCTTGAAGTCATCATGTGGTCCTTCACATATATTGGCAGGATTTAGTACTGCAAAACTCTCTTTGCTGTGAAAATTTAACACTAAGATTTTCAGTTCTGTGAATACAGTTGGTCTTTGCAGGATAATTTGCTAATTCCAAATATCTGGTTTCTGTGGAAAATAAGGTGATTTTGAAAATTGCGATGAAAATGTGCCCTGTTTTGTATTGTCTTGTTTTTTCCTCTGGCTTTTGTTTTGACAAAATGCTGCATGAAATATTTCATAATAAAACCTAAAAGGAATGAGTAATTAATTCAAAATTCTGTGTTTATTAGAATGAAGCGTTTAATTTTCACTAAATGCAAACAAGGTAACTGTAAAATGTTTCAATCTTCGGTTTCTTGGTAGGAAAAGCTCCTGCACCAAGAGAATAAAATGCTGCCAGATTTGTTCTAGATTTTCGTGGGACATGCACAGAGGTGCCTGAAGCTTGGTAGAAGCAGCAGAGAATGAAACAAGTTAATCCTTGTAGGGTTTCATTGGTATTCTTTACTTGTAAGCTAAAATTCTTTTCTCGGGTTTTCCCATCATTTTTCCCTCTCTGGTATATATGTTTTCTCTCTCTCAGATGCTTACTATATTTTTCTGGAAAGGAAGCAAGAACAGGAAGCAAATGCCTGAAAATTCTGATTAACAGTGAATGTCAGGCAAAGAAAATATGGATGATGTGGAATTATTTAGGAGCATCTTTCATTAGTAATTATGAAAATCAGATGGCAGAGCCAATCCATCTGATTGGGAATAGGAGAATATGCCTGATGGTAGGAAACAAGTGCTGCATCAGTACTTGTATTGCCCTTCTCCACTCATTGCTCAGTAGAAGAAATTTGATGACAGTAAGATTAATAAAAGCATTTAGTCTTTTTTCTGAATTTTATACCATGACTGCTTGAACATTGATAACAACATAATTTTTGTATCTTTAAAGATCTGATACTTCTGACTGAAACTCAAATGAAAGCTTAGAATCAAATTCATGCCAAATTGTGAAGCAATGTGCAGTGACATTTGGCTCTAGGACAAGAATTCAAAAATTAAAAGATATTAAAGTCTGAGAATTTCTATAACCTGAGACTATAATAAGAGAAACATATAATATCAGAATACAATATTAAATTGTAGGAGGGGAGCTCTGTAGTGGGGATCAAGACTTATCTCTTTGTCCAAATGTATTAAGACAATGTGTTTGTAAACTGGCTCATCTACATGCAATGTGAAGAAGTAAGGGTAACTTTTGCAAAAGTTTATCTGTTCATCTATTGCCCAGTCTCTGTGAAAAGGTTATACTCTCCAGAGCTGTCTTTTGTAAGTATCACATTTTTTGACAAGCATGAAAGTCTTTGGAAACTCCATTTATGGTGTGGTCTTCAATGTCCTAAGCAGATCTGGACCTACATAGATGAGTATTCCCAGGTACTGAGCATCACATCTAATACCTCTGGAGCAGAGCGTTTATGAATGCTTACTGAATGTTTTGTAGCAGCAGTCTGGTTACATGCTGCTGAGAGGGAATCATTGGCTTTTTCCAAAGGAAAGCAATTTTGTAAAGTTTTTTATGAAGAGTGGCCTCCCTGTGAAATAACAAAGTACAAAATTTGTCTCAGTCTGACATAGTTACTCCTTGATTAAATTCTTTGTTGTTTCAGAAGAATTAGAAGAAAGTTTTCATAAAGATCTTGTTTTAATCATAGGTATATAGGAAGTTGGAAATTACTTGGGAAGCTTCTCAGTAAACTTCCCTGGACAGGAGATTGCTCTGAAATCTGAACATTTCATTCAAGGAATGGGAAAATGTGAATGTACGTGACAGCAGGTTGCAGGAGAGGAGCAGGCAGACAGGAAATGAAACAAACAGCTGGTGGAGTCACTTGGAAGGCATCCAAACCATCTTGATTTTGAGTCTGGAACAGATGTAGGTGCAGTTGTAGCATATAGTGATTGGCAGAAGGAACTGCAAGTGGGACTTTTACTCTGAGGGACTGAGAATATCAGTGAGCTGTTCCATGATGTATAAAAGCCATGTTTTTATCTTTTGTCTTTATTTCTGCTTCTCTATTATCCTTTTTACCTCAGAAACACTAGATTTTGTTTTTTTCTGTTTTTAGTAGAGGCCTAGTTGGAGAGTGTGGGCAGTAGAAATCTGCTTGGAAAAAGAAATCTGCTGATTTGAAGGGGCTGCATAGTTGAAGAAAGATATATTCAAGTTCGTCAGAGGTATAAAGAAATTGATTAAAGCCCTTCTCTGAGTTTCTAAAGTACAGCTTTTATGTAATCTCATCATAAAGACTTTTGAACAGAAAATGGGGGAAGTAATGTTCAGTGGTATTCTTTATTCTATCTTGTTCCTTCGACATCAAATAGCTCAGTTACACTGGCTTAATAAAAGTTGTGGGGTATTTTTTTTGCTTATAACAAAGGTGCTAAACTTTTGAGAAAGAACTCAAAATTCCACCTCATTTTGCAAATATGTTAAAAAGAATGACATTTGGAGATGTGATATTATCTCGTCAGAGCTTATGTGCCACTGAGTACATTTAACTCAGATTTTATTTTGTAATTGTTGTCATTAGAACAGGGGTTTAAGCAGCAGGCTCTTTTTCCCATGTGAAGAAACTTTTAGTCCTGCTTAGGTAAATACTTATTTTTTCTGTAGTTTGTTTTGTTATATTTGCAGAACCAACTCTAAATATATATTTCTGGCATAAAACTGCCTGTGCAACACAATTTGCTGTATGTAGGAGGTATAACTGAATATCCAAAAGTTTATTATTAAATCAACACACAATTAATTTAATTGTACCCTAAAATTGATTTAATAGCATGCTTTGGCATAAGGAAACGCAATTTCAGGATTTTAAAATGCGTTTTCTTTTATTTAACTTTGTAAGTTGTGAAGAAAAGTTTGCTGATGCTTTTAAAGTATTAATAAAGTCTGAAAAAATATTCTTCAGGTGTTCGTCTTTGAATTGTATTCTTAGAATATGGGATTTTTCCTATTTGGATTTGTCTCCAAAAATTATTTGCGAGCTACACCTGATGTTTGCAGACATATTCCTCTTTGAAAACAGCTCCCAGATAGACTTTCTAGTTACTTGACATATTCAACATTAAAGATATGGGTATGGGTTGTTGTTTTCTCTCTGCTTTCGTGGAGCTTAATAGTTACATGTTCACACACACAATTGTTGTTGCTTTCCTGCCCATCTTCAGCAGAATTATGGAAAGTAATTGTGTCCTTTTTCTACATTAGATAATTGTGTTATTAGTTGGTGCTATTCTCAGTGCACATAACAGGATAAAAATGCTTTTTTATGTCTTGTAGGTGTAGAATCACAGGTTGGAAGAAACTTGCTGTCTGACAGTAAAACAGATTAATTTTGAGTATGAACATACGCAAGAAAAAGATGTAATTTTACACAATATTTTTACACAGTCACTTTCTGGACCATTGAACAATATAAACTACAAAAGGTGCTTGCCTAAATGAGATCAAGTGGATTGGATTAACAGATGTTAGTAAAGATCGTTTATCTCTCATATTGCAGATGAATGCATTGAGTTTCAGAAAAGCAGGTGTTGGTTTTCTTTTATTTAGGTTTTTGTATTGGAACAGACTGGTACAGTAAAAGAAAATGTGCTTCGATATCTAATTTAAAATTTGATATTTAATCTGAAAATACATTCTGAACAGAAACCTTATGTCTTAATTAGATTTTTAACTCTCTAGACTTGTAGATCTAGGAAATAAAATTTTTCTCTCCTTCAGCTTCTAATCATCATCAGTCCAAGTTAATTACTCCAACTTTGTCTGTTTCCAGATGGTTTTGGTGTCTTCTTCCTCCACTAATACTGACGGCTTAGGTATTGTCAATTTTAACTATATCTAGACCATAAGAAGGGGTTTACCCTTTCTGAGGGCAGTTTAGTCATTATTGCTGGCATTCAGTGAAAGCATTAGATTACTTTGCTTACAGTTAATAATCAGTGCAATTTTTTTTCATCCAGCCTGTATTTGTTGCCTCTGTTCTTTACTGCTCATTTAAATACCCTGAAATCTTTTGCAAAGCTTTGTAGGCAGTGGGATAATTTGGCTCATGCTTTGCAATTTTATCTCTCTGGATGTCCGAAACACTTAGCAGAAGACATCAAATTATAGCAATGGGTTTCTATGATGTATAGATATATTTGTATTTATTTTTATTTATACATATATACTGAAGTTACTTGCTGGCAGAGCAGTCCCATGAAGGCAAGGCAAGCAAGGCATACTGTAGACAATTCTATCTCTACTGCACTGTATTTCAGAAGTTCCTTGGAGAGGCATAAATGAATGAAAAGTATCTCAGATGCTTTCAAGAATTATAATTCTTCCTTTCTAGAAACTGGTGAATAGTTTGAATGTTTTCTGGCATAAGAGACAGGTGGTGGTTAGAGGACCATTAGACTGGAAAATTTAAAGGAAACATTCTGTCTCACCAAGTATTTTTCCAAGAAGCAAAAAAAAAAAAAAAACCACAAACCCAAAACCCTGAGAAAAACTGAAAAATCTGCAATAATTATTTGCTTATTCAGATGAAGTTTTAATTATTGAAATTGTAATATCAAAGAACTCTTGCAGTCCAGCTGGTCCAACCCCTACTCAATAAGGGACAACTTGGAAATTAAGTTGTGTTGCTCAGAGTTCTGTGCATCATTATTTCCACATAGAAAATACTGCTTGTTTTACTCACAAAATAATGTGCTAAAAATTGCTAACTTTCAAATAATGACAGATATTTCTAGTATTGGAGCTCTGATGCATCTGGAGGTTCTTCAGTGCTTTTCTGTCATTTGAGAGACTTTGGAAATTTGGGTAATAATAATGCTGAAGACAGAAAGTGTCGAAGGTGTTGATTAGTAAGCGAGAAGAAAGGCTATAGCTTTAGGTTACAGGAGTAGTATTTTAACAAATAAATACAAAGAAATGTGTACTCTTCAACTCTTATTATAATGTGGTTTGTGCAGCATATTATTTAACTACAGGACAAAGGTCCAAAAGAAAAGGAAGGTAAGAAAAAGAAGTAACTGCAAAATGCAATTGTTTTTGAAATAAAATTACTTCATTTGAAATAGATACCTATTACAGAAAAAAATCTGAAAGATTGACATGTAGAAGTAATATAATTTTTTAAAGCCTAAAAATATATTGCTCTTTGTTATGAAAGAGAATATTTGATTCTCCTGAAAATGTCTCTTTTCTTTTCCTACCAGACCTGCAGTAAATGTGATGGGGTAAAATGTTGTCCTCCCACAAGTCTATCAATTAATATCCCGATTATGTTCATAGCAGTGACTGCTTTGGAAAAAAATCCAAGGTGATCACCACAGTGAGAGATGCTTGGACCTACTTCTGTATTGTCATGGGTTTACCAAGGCAGAATATTTGGGCTGAGGCTGTGAGTGTTGTTCTCCTCAACTGCTGGGCTGGGCTTGCTGTCTGGTACAGGCTCTGGCCAGCTCCTTTGGAGTCCTGTCTACGGGAAGCACTGGCCCCAGACGATTAGTCTAACTCAATTGTTTGCTTGCAGTGGTCCTTCAATGACCTCTTTACTGCTTCTAAGGGAGCCTGGAAAGTGGAAGCTGATATAAGAATCTGAGGCTTCTACAGCTGTTCCTTGACTTCCCTTTTTCTGGTCCTAGAAAGGGGTAAGCAAACGTGATGGGAAAACTGGCCAGACTTCTCCCTGGATCTGCAGTGTTCCTGCTGGAGTAGGAGAAGCTGTCATTGCTATCTGTTTAGACTTTTTTTCTAGCAGGGAGGAAAAGGAGACCATTCATCTCAGTGGACTGTGGAGAAGAATAGAAAGAAAGATGAGGTCTCAGATACATATTGCTGGAAAAAGAGAGAAGGCTTGGACTTGAAGGTCAGGTGAAGCACCTCAGCCACAAACTTCACCTGTGATTTTGGTAAATCACATAATCTTGGGTATCTTGAAACTCTGTGAATTGTGACAGACATACCTGCTTCACTGAAGAACAGTGTGGGTAAAGATCCTTCATGTGAATGATTCAGGTGTTGATGTGGCATTGATGGAGTTGACAAAATTCACGTAGTGAGAGTCCCACTGCTTTCTGGAGTGTGAGCTCTATATTCTAAACCCTTGGGAGGGAGAAGGAAAACTGCTTGAAGGAGTAGTGCCTTACTGTAAATGGAAAGTAATTTACTGGATGATCAGAAAAAGTTAAAGACAACTAATTTAAACTTGTGATCTTTTTAGGCCTCTCATTGGCTGGTTTTCTTTAATGTGTTAGAAGCATACTTTCCCTTCTCCTTACAACTCTGAAGTAGAGGCATAACAATACATGAAAGAGGGTGAAGGCATATCTTTCCACAGCAAAACTTGTACAGTTACAGCAGCAGCTATTTTGTGGCCTGTGATTTCTGGAATGTGTTGCAAAATCATTTATGCTTTTTTCCTTCTAGATCCCAGGAATCTTTTGTCCATCCCTTGGGAAAGTTTTGGTCAGTGCAAAGCTCAGCATAAGCTCGAGTCCTCTTAAGTCTTTACGAAAGCAAGCAAGTTTCATTTTAGTGAATGCTGGCGCTGAGTACTACTCTGTACTGCAATACATGAAAGTTGGCTGTTTGCCCAGAAATACGATACTCGTGTAAGGATACACAGTGGCTGGTGCAAGGGAGAAAAACAAGGTCGACAGCCTCTGCTACTATTCCAGAAGGTCAGCTTTATTCACAGGAACAGCAGCAGGTGGCTTCAGCTTATTTATGTTAACCACCTTTTCAGTCCTCTCCTTAGTGAATAGGACTATTTAAAACTTCAATAGAAATCTGCATTCAAAGAAGACAGCTAACTTTTTATTGCATAACTTAAAGATATCACTGATCTTTCTCCCTCCCCCACACAGACAGAGCTGTCAAATTGAAAACGTTTTCAGTGTGGAGCACAAGCCTACTCCTTTCAAACCTCATCAAAATTAACTTCAGAACACTTTTAGAGGGAGAGGAATGCTGCAGAGAAACAGCTGCAGCATGTTTGATCCTCCTTTCTTTTGGGGGGCCTATGGAACTGTCAAAGCTTAGATCTCTGAAAGGTAGTGATTATTAAAAAGCAGAATTGAGCACAGCTAATTGTGAAATAACTCTTTTTTGATTGGGTTCTTTTCAGTAGTCAGTTGATGGAGGTAAGCAGATTTACAAAGGAGGTTGCTTTACTGCTGGCATGGAGTCTTGGAGTGTTCATACTATGTGTGTTCTCCAAGAAGAGACAAGTTAGAGCAAAAGTTTCATCCACGACAACACAAGTGCTGAGAAAAAACTTTTAGCTACATTGGTCAATAGGTTACATATTCCGCTCCCTTGCTCAAGTCCTAACAGCTCAGGTCAGGGTTCAGAGGAACTGTGGAGAGGTTGCTGAATGATGAAAGATTGTGTTGATTGATGTTAAACTACAAAAGGGAGAATATTCTGGATACCTTGGATCTCAGCTTAGGCATCATACTGAGGCTTCACTCCTCCAGTTTAGTCTCTCACTCTGAATTGCCCTCTAGGGTACGTTTTCCTCTCACATGTACAGCATTCAGAGTCTAATCCCTTCCTAAATCAGTCACTTGTGTTTATTCAGCAATAGTGCTTTACTTTTTGGAATACTTCTTGCCCTTTTCTCTTCCAAGGAGCTCTCCAGCCAAGGGATGTCCCCCATATGACTTGTTTGTGTCTCCTCACACTATTTGAAACAGCGCAGTGCATAGTGTTTGCAGTTTCTCATGCTGTCTTATGGTGATTTTCTGCAGGTTGTCTGATCAAGAAGGGCTATTAATGGTGCAACCAAAAATTATCCAGAAGGATGCATTCTAGACATGAAAGATTTTACTTTTCAAACTACACCCTTGTTAATCCATAGTAAGGACTATATGTGATAAAATTCACTCTTTTTAAGACTGCAGCAGTTTGATTTGGGCTTAGAAGAGGACAGCAGCATAGGTTTAGATGGGGAGAGCTAGAAACAGGTATTTATTTCAAAACAGATCCCTCTTCTGTGAATTAAGCTGTGACACCTCTGAGTTATAATCTTAACTTTTGATAGATCGAGTGCTTCTATGATTTTTTTCTGTAATAGTAACCACTGGATTAATAGCTAAGAACTTAAGGCATATTTACATAGCTAGTATCTATAAGAAAACATCAGCAGCTGGGTGTATGGCACAGCTGTTCTTTAGCTTTCCGTGCCCAAACACTTTTGGTGAGTGGAAGCTTGCCCAAGATATATTACTAAACATATATTGGGAGATGAGGAACAGTTCCAGGTTTTCCTTTGCACTTTTCTCTTTCTCCTGTTATTTTAAATCCATCCAGGTAAGTGGGCAGCCATTAGGGTCAGGATGGGGAGTCCTGCATGAAAGGTTTGGTATCTTACAGGGCAGAAATTCATTTCATTACAGGTTACATGTTCAAGGACAATGCCTACAGCTCAGCAGTGACCTGGAACAAATTCTCCATCATGAGGGGAAAAGAACGCTGCCCAAATGCCTTCCTAATGAGAGCAAAACAGAGGGAACCTGAGACAAATTCAGAACCTGAGTTACAAAGCAGGAGAACGAGTGGGGCAAGTGAAGCAATGGGAACTTGGCAAGAGGTGGCAGAAACCCTCCCTGAGTGCATTTGCTGCACAAAGCTGTTGAAATGTTGCTCCCTTTCCAGGGATAATGCAGCAGCCTTTTTAATGATGGTTGTTGCAGATAATGTGGCAGCTGTAATGAAATATAACCCAGGCAGTGAACCAGAGAGAGCTTTGGACTTACTGGAGTCTAAGAGAGGAGGGACAAGCACCAGAAATGACTGAGAGGATAATTGGCGTGCTGAAAAGAGCTGAAGGACATCCAGTAATGAGACAGGTAGAAAATGATACAGGACAATGGAAGTAAATAATGGGCTCCAAAAAATTTTTGAGAAATTTTTCCTAATAAAACTTTCCAGAATCACAAGAAGTTTTGTGAACCAGAGCGTTCCGTGTGCCAATTAATTCAGAAACAGTATAATATGTTATGCCACAAGAGTTGCCAAAGAATTTTTAAATAATTGGGATTATATCAATAAACGGACATTTCAGGGAAGGAAATAATTTTCTCCTCTAATAAGGAACAAGATTTATGCTTGTATACATACTTATAGTCTCAGGTCTTCCAGAAGTTCTCTCTGACACCTTAGACAAAGTTCTCAGGGCTTCTTCCACTGTCATCCCATCAATACCAGAGCTTCTTGCAGTCCGGAGTACAGTTTTCCATACAATGTGCCCATTTTTCATGCCTTCTGATAGAAAACTGGACTCGCCATCTGAATGCATAGAAAATTTGTGATGGGGCTGGAAACGGGCTTGAAGGTTTAAGATCTTAAGATCTAACAAGTGTTTGTGCTTCTGTTCTTACTGTATATAAAATGGAACAAACATGCTTCACAAAGTGGTAAAGAATTTTACTACATTAACGTGTATATAAAGAAGTAGCAGAACTGAACAGGTCGTAAAATATTCTGTTTGATTTTCTAAATATTGCATTAATTTTAAAACCATAAAGAGCATGGATATAATGTCACAATGCTTTTCCTTTTTATGCATAGCAAATTGTGGATTTCACTTCAGCTATTCCAGGCACCCTAAAATCTTGGTAGTTTTATTTATTATTATTTATTATTTTATTATTCTTAACTATACATTCAATTCATTTTCCTGTCCTGAGAGGATATGAAAATTGGCAGGGCTTTCAGGTAGGGCTATCAGACTTTTTATATTTTGTTTTACTGTATAGAATAAATTTTGGTAACATAATGTGTATTCAAGATGGAGAACTGGATTATGAGGTTAAATTTCAGCGTATATGATCTTGGTCAGATGAACTTTGTTGGGAGTTGGTGTGACGCTGAATTCGCCCTTCTGCTCAATCCAAATACTATTCATCATTTCCATAGCGTGTAAATGTTCGTCTGGATGATGACATTTCATTCCCGTCTTATCCCAGCTCACGTTACTGCTTTGGGAATAGCTATTGTAACTCTTATCCTTCCGCACACTGTGCTGTCGTCACCGCTGCTGTGGCTAATCCACTACTATTTGGCAAGAAAACTGTTTATCCATTCTGCGTTAGGGTAGATAGCTGAAGTAAAAGCTGGAGGAGGAGGAGGAGGCAACCAGCATAGTAGTACATTGTGTTTGTTCTGCAGCACATTAGCATGCTAGCTAAGCTAACAAGGAGAAGATGACCAAGTGTTTTGGTCATTAGACTAATTTTATTGTGGGGTTTGATGACATACTCCCAGATAAACTACGAGGATATTGTGAGCAGAAGTAGCAGGAAAGTAGTAACGATTATGTCTCCATAGATTTCATAACTATCCTGCACTTTTTCTATACTTTGCCATGTGGAGAATCACTCACATCCTGAATACTAACCTTGATCAACTTGAACTGCTGCATTGAAGTAGGAATGCTTATGGCTCAGAGTCTCCATTTCCTCCTCTTTTGGCTATCTTTGTGTTTGTTTTGGCTGCTAATGGCTCAGACAGCCATTTTTTGATACCACGAGCCCCAGTGTTGCATAGGGAAAGAAACAAGCCAAGGGCCATCCATCCGAGGAACAATGCAAACAGTATTTACCCTACACCCTTGTTTGGTATTTTCACTCTGTTTTTTCAGAGTATATTAGTTTATTTCATTAGCTATTTATGCTAAGAAAAAAACCAAACCAAAACTAATTGCCGTAACCACCCTCAGGAAAAAGAAAGAAAAGAAAATTATCAAGGGAAACTTAATCCGCCTGTCTCTCCAAAAGCTAAATTAGCAAGTACAAAAGAATGGACTAAAGCTTGTTGCAACTCACATAGCCATTTACTACTTTAAATGCATTGCTTCCATTTGATTCTTCTTAACTAAGAGTCACTCTACCACCTTGTGTTCTTGCTCATTAGCAAGAAATCATAATGCTGTGACCTTGTTCAATACTTGTGCATTTGCCAATTTTTGAATGAGTTTTCCCCCCTAGACTAAGTAGTGTCTCTCTTGTCCAGCTCAGCCCTGTGATGACAATGGTTTTCATTCTGCAGTCTTCAAGGTAGTTCTCGGGAAGTTGCACTGTATTCTTTCCACCTGAGTGTTTCTTATTGTCAAACAGAAGGAAAGGGTAGAAAACCCAAAAAACCCCAAACCATCAAGGTCTTTGATGGTAAAGGCATAGTTAATAGTAAAAAATTTAGGAGAGCATACTTCTTGCAGCTTCAGTTCTGCCACCATGTCTGTCTGTGTGCTTGACAGTAGCCTTCATGTCAGTGAGCACACCTGGGATGTAAGATGCCTCACAGGGATCTCCCATCCCTGGGCACACTGTCCTGTCTGCACAGGAGCCCACCAGCCGACCCTGCCTCTGTGCTGCCAGTGTGCAGCCAGCTCAGGAGGTTGTGGTTGAGAGCAGGCAGTGACTGACTGCACCCAGGAGGCACTGAAAGCTAAAGAGCAGGAAGAAGCAGAGTTTTATCTTACTTTGTGTTTGTTTGGCTTAGGTTTTTTGTCCAAACTCTGATAAAGAAAACTGAAATAATAATAATTTGGGGAAGGATACAGTCCTTGTATTTTATTCCTGTGTTACTGATTGGGAATGATGCAGGAAATGATGCACGCTTCTGAAGAGGGAATGCCTAGAGATTTTACTAAGGACTTTCACAAGGTTCACTGAGCTTAATGCTGTGGTCAACAAATGGTTATTTACTACTGCTCTTAATATATTCCTTTCTGAATGACTGTTCATTGTGGACATAAAAGGAACTTCTGTCTAGATTCAGGTTTCTGTTGCAAGTCATGCTGAAGCTTCTTCTCTTAAAAGAAGTTTCACCTTTTCAAAGCAATGAAAAATGTAAGGCAAGCTTAAGAGTCAACATTTTAGTTCAAGCAAGATCTCAGATATTTATTTGCATTAAAGAAGAGTATTAGGTTCTTCCTTCCTTCTGAATTTCTCATGGCCACAGTATGCTCTCTAAGGTCTTACATTTGAGAATATTCTGCTTGTGAAATTCAAATACAAAAAGGAATTAATTATTCTGTAATTCTTTTTTCCAATAGCAAATATTTCCTTACTCCGTCACCATATTTATGGAACTAAATGTTCTCTAGCATTTTTCAAGTTTCCAGTATATTTAAAAAAACCCTTATTGTTAGTCTTAATATTCCTAGCTATTGGTGCTTCATTATTCCTTCGTGTGCTTCAAGTACCATCATTACATTCCTTTGATTTTTCTTTTTAGAAGTAACAATGCTGTAGTTTTATGCTCCCTGTAATTTTTAGAGCTCCATTTTTGCTTGCAATTAACTTAACCAACTTGTCACTCAGACTTACTGGCTTTGAAATTTTGTGCTTAATTTTGCATAATGGTACACACTCCCCCTGAGCCACCTTCATCATGTCTTTAAAGTTTAGCCGAACTTTAACAACTTATCAGTGTTATCACTAATAAGCTTTGCCAGTTTATTTCATTCTTAATTCTCAGATTGCACAGTTGATTTTATTCAAATTTCTAGCTGAATGCCCTTCAAGAGCTGCATTAGGTGGTAAATTGCAATCCTCAAGCAGTCCCTAACTCTTAGCTCATCTCTGCTGTGTAAAACATTTTTAAAACTCTTTTGCTTTCTGTTATCTGCAGCTCAGAGTGCTGTGAAAGCAGAGCTTCTGCAGGACTTGGAGCAGTGTTCCTCATGGGATCTTTGAATACTCTGTTCTTCTGAGGTAAATTTAAATTATTTAGGTGCTTTTTTTTCTAACCTCACGACAGTCATTTGTTCAGCAGTCCCTGCTGAGGCTTCTTCCTTCGTTCAGCAGTTTCTGCACAAACATGGGGACTGAACTGCAGTGGCATAAGGGTCTGCTCTGAAGGTGGTTATAATAGTAAAAACCAGCCGAAGGCATACCAAAAGGTTTGCCTAGAGTTCACTTCTGTTGTGGTTTAACCCCAGCCAGCAGCCTGTCCTCACTCAGCTGCTTGCCCACTTCCCCACCAGCAGGATCGGGGAGAGAATCAGAAAGGTAAGAGCTGGAAAACTTACGGGTAGAGATAAAGACAGGGAAAGCAAAAGCTGCACACAAGCAAAGCGAAATGAGGAATTAATTCACTGCTTCCTGTGGGCAGACAGCTGTTCAGCTGGCTCCAGGGCCTCGTCGTGTGCAGTGGCTCCTTGGCACTGCACATCACAAATGCCATCACTCTTAATGCCCCCCCTTCCTCCTTCTTCTCCCCACTTTATACGCTGAGCATGATGCCATATGGCCTGGAATGTCCCTTTGGTCAGTTTGGGTCACCTGTCCTGGCTGTGTCTCCTCCCAACCTCCCATGCACCCCCAACTTCCACACCAGCGTGGCAGGATGAAAAGCTGAAAAGGCCTTGGCTCTGTGCAAGCCCTGCTCAGCAACAACAAAAACATCTCGATATTATCAGCCCTGTGTTCAGCACAAATCCAAAACGCAGCCCCATACCAGCCACTGTGAAGAGAGTTAACTCTACCCCATACAAAACCAGCACAAATTCACTGGCCTGAAATAGGCTTCCACTCTCTTGTGGTGATTTCCAAAATAAGTTTAGATCATGTTAAACATGATAGATCGGGGGCATTGTTTGCCAGCTGAGGACTGAGCAGAATCATCTTGGAGTTGCTTCACATGTGCTCTACTTTAACTTGAAGACTATTCCTCTCTCTCCAAGTTGTTGCCTAAAATATATATATTCAGGGTCACAAGCAGGGTTCTGCAGAGCTCCATCCTTGGGCCTGTGCTCAACATCTTCATAAATGACTTAGATATAGGACTCAAAGGGATACAGAGCATGGTCACAGATGATACAAAACTGGGAGGAGCTGTTGAGTTCCTCAAAGGGAGGGAGAACCTGCAGAGAGACCTGGATAAATTAGAGAGATGGGCGTTTGACA
This sequence comes from Oriolus oriolus, assembly GCA_013400235.1. Classification (NCBI taxonomy): domain Eukaryota; kingdom Metazoa; phylum Chordata; class Aves; order Passeriformes; family Corvidae; genus Oriolus; species Oriolus oriolus. The sequence goes on along the minus strand of VXBT01001744.1, from coordinate 1,168,318 downwards.
ACTACAAAATTCAGCAAGGGAAAGTACTGGATTCTGCACCTGGGATGGCGTAGCCCTGGATGTATGGAGAGGCTGGGGGATGAGATGCTGGGGAGCAGTGCTGAGGAAAGGGTCATGAGTATCCTGGTTGATGGCAAGTTGAACATGAGCCAGCAGTGCCCTGGCAGCCAGGAAGGCCAACCCTGTCCTGGGGGGCATCAGGCACAGCATCGCCAGCTGGGCAAGGGAGGGGATTGTCCTGCTCTGCTCTGCACTGGGGCAGCCTCATGTCAAGCATTGTGTGCAGTTTTGGGCACCACAGTATACGAAAGACATAAAACTATTAAAGAGTATCTAAAAGATGGCCACAAGGATGATGAAGGGCCTTGAGGAGAAGCTGTATGAGGAGCAGCTGAAGTCACTTGGTCTGTTCAGCCTCGAGGAGACTGAGGGAAGCCCTCACTGCAGTTACAACTTCCTCATGAGGGGAAGAGGAGGGGCAGGCACTGATCTCTTCTCTGTGGTGACCAGGAGATGAGGGAATGGCCTGAAGTTGTGTCAGGGGAGGTTTAGGCTGGATATTAGGAAAAGTTTCTTCACCCAGAGGGTGGTCAGTCACTGGAACAGGCTCCCTAAGGAAGTGGTCACAGCATCAGCCTGACAGAGTTCAAGAAGTGTTTTGACAATACCCTTGGGCACATGATGTGACTCTTGGGTATGGGGCTGTGCAGGGCCAGGAGTTGGACTCGAGGATCATTGTGGGTCCCTTCCAACTCAATATACCCTGTGATTCTACAGTCATATTCTGTCTGTTTCTTTTCTGCAGAGCTAAATAAGCTGAACTCTCTTCAGTCTCCTCTTGGGATGTAAGCTTTCCAGTTTCTCTGCTTTTTGTAGCATCATTCTCGTGTTTGACTCTTTCCTTCTTGTATGCAAGTAACCAGAATTACACGCAGCATTGCAGATGTCAGGTGTCTCATTTTGCACACTGTTAAATCACATTTGCCTCTTTCAGGGTGCTTGATCCATGGTGGCTCACTGTTATCTCTGAATAGATCCTGGGATTAAACCTCTCCCTGCCTTCTCCTCTGTTATTTCTAAAGAATAAATTTCTTCTTTTGAGTTTCAAAGTTTATTACTTTGGTTTCATGTTACTGCATTTCATACTGCCTCTGAACACTTCAGTTTTTCCTGAATGATACCTCAGTCACGTCAGTATTGGTCTTTTAAGCAGATTTCATCCTCTTGTGCATATTTTCATGCCAAAGTTATAAAAAAATGTTGCTGTCTAGGTTGAGTCTTCAGGAACTGTATTAGACCTTCTGCAGCTAGGAGTGAGGCTTTCATGGTATCTGCTATAGCTATCTTCCCCAGTGTAATATTACAGTATCAATCTCCATTTTACCAACTTCCTCTCATGGCATGCTACCAAATTCTTTGTTAAAATCTGATCTACTCCATTTTATTTCCCAGAAAATTAGCTATCCTCTGAGAGAAATAGGCTATTCTGACACTACCTGCCTTTGATAAATGATAATGTATTAATTCCCATATTGTCTATGCCTTTAATTGTATGTTATGTTGGTTTCAAAGGTTTTTATACTACTGGGAATGAGCTAATAGTATTTTAGGCCTTAAGTTTAATTTGCAGTGACCTCGCTCACATGTTTTCCTTTTCTAAATGCAGATGCTATGCTTGTTGTTCCCCAGTGATACATGAAGTACAATGTCTTTCTATAAAGGGAATTCTAGAGGGAATTGCTATAGAAAGAACTGGTTGTATTAAAAATTTATTCTTCTGGATTTGCAATTTCTTATGTCAGGTGTTTTAGTGTTCTGAAATGCAGATTCCCTGCTCCCTACTTTGCAAATTGCAGCAAGCACACTTAGGTTTCTTTCGATCTCAGATGTGGCATTCTCACTTTTATGTTCTTTTCATTTCTATTAAAAAATACTGTATTTCAGTTCAGATCTGCATTACATTTAAAATTCTCATTGGTCTATGAAATCTTGTAGATTATATGCCTTATCCATTTTAAGCAGGTGTAGGCATTAGCTTGTAATGGCAAAAATTAAGACTATAGGTATGGTCATCTTCCTGTCTGATGATGACAGCAAAACTATCTATATTAGATCTCATGTAATATTTCTTATTGATTGTGGTAGTAATTGTGGAATTTTTAGTTGAATTGGTACTGGTAAGAAACTGATAGACTCCTCATAGCGTTAGCTTTTTGAGTATCAACGTGTTCAGTTGTTACTAATTCATCATTTTGCATGTAAACATTAATGTGTCATTACTTTGAGGCATTTATGGGAAAGGAAATTAAAATCTTGCAGAGATAAATCTGAGTCCCATGTATCTGGGAAGTAGCAAGAATTGTTGCTCATTGATTTGCCTTCTGAGAGTGAATTGTGTTCAGACCTTTTTCTGGTCAATCTTTTGTCTTTTCCTCATTGGCCAATAATTATGTATTTTGGTAACATGTAGGTAGCAGACATGGGTCTGGATCAAATGATGATTTGTTTGGCCAGATTCCCTGAAGGTCTTTGAATGTCACCACTCTGGTGGGATTAAATAATTCAGTGAGAGCATAAAGATGATACGTTCAGTATTATGTGTATTTCTGAACAGGCTGTCACCTCTTATGCCAGATGGAGGGGTTTTAAGGATGTGTGTTTTCATTTCCAGATATGAATTACAATAATCAACTTAGCTGTGCTCTGCAAAGCTTTCCCTTTTTCCCTTTTGTTGCATAATTTTAACTTTCACCACAGCTGTTACGACCCTCTGTGATAATAAATATATATAGCTCTTTTATAATGGAGGAATTACTACTTTCGGTGAGCAGCCTTTTGCAAGTTAGCTTTTTTAAAGTTTAATGTGCTTCTTTTGCTGCAACAGTTCAGGTCTTTGAGATCCAGCAAGTTCTTTGGTAATGTGTACCATGTGGCCATCAATTAGAGCCATTCTCACATGCAGCATCCATGTTAGAGCCAAGAATTCACATAAATTACGTTTGGATATTATGTTCTTGCTGACTTCTCAAGTGATTTGCATGGAACCCCTGGAATTTCCCCTGGAATTTCTGTCAAGGACTGTCTTTGATTGCCCTTTTGTAAATGAGGTTTATGACTCAGTTTCTGTGGTAATCTTTCAACAATACATAATGTAATGCACACTGAAACCAACTTTCTTTAACACTTAGGGACTGAACCATGTTTTACTGTCACTTTCTTTTTGCCTAATGCAGTTATTGTTCAATGAAGTAACTTTAAAAATATGCAGTGACCACATTTGAGTCAAATACCAATCTTGTTGGATTTCAAATCCCTAACTAAAGGAAGAAACATCTGGTATGTGGGTAGGAAGCCAGTACCTAAAGTAGCTCTTCCAGGAGTTCAGGGAAATAGGCAAGATGAATGCACTTAATTTTCAAACCGTTCTGATACAGGAATTTCTCAGGAGCATTACTTCTATCAGAAGCAGTAGTTGTAGTGATTGTAACTGTTCAATTTGTTACAAGTTGCAAAGACCTTTATTTTTCAATTTTTTTCTGCACATTTATATAAACATCTAGAGAAATTATTAGTTATAAGTAGAAATTATTACTTATAAGTATTTCTCTCCTTTACAGAAATTTGATTTGTGTGTTGATAATAATCTCCTGGGTTTTGGGAGATCCACTTGGGAATTAGGCTGAAGGCCATGTGCCTGTCTGCCTTTGTCCAAGAACTTGTACCTAAGTAGAGGGATCTTCAAAATGACCTAAGAGTAACACAGTGTGTGTGATAACATAATTTGAAGTTTTGAGTCATTAGGATATAACAGAACCAGACTTCTGGATTTTTTTTTTTTTCCTCCGCAACTACTGGAATTAGAAATTACTATTTTGTTAAGGGACTGTTCAATCTTATGCAATCACCTGACTCATCTGACTTTGAAAGCTGGGACTTGATGATAAAGTTGTTATAACAGCTATGATAAAAATGCAGCACTGTGTACCAATATGTTGAGAGAAGGATATTAAAGCAGGTTATTTAAAACTTACTTCTATTAAGAAATTTAAGACATACAGATTATTGTCCCCAGCAGGGGGAAATTACTTTCCAATTGCAGTACTTTTAGCTATTTATCTCCTTTTAATCTGTTTGGCTTTTAACTTTTCTCACTGGCTGGCAGTGAAAGTTAAATCTTATGTTTTAAATTAGACTGCTTTCTTCAAAATCAAGGATGCTATACATATTTATGCATAGCATAAACAAAATAAAGAAACAAAATGAGGACAAAATAAAAAAATGATTCTAAATAGTATATTTTGCAGTTAGGTAATAGAAAAAGAAACTGAATCTACAAGACAACAATATGAATTACTTTTCATGGCAGCAATCCTCTTTGAAAACTTGTAAATAAAATTTTTAAAATTTGGATTTCTTTTGGGTTTTGAAGAAACCAAACAAGTATTTTTGTATTTTCTTTCCTACTCTTGCAAATTTGTAAGTGTTTATCATACTGATTTCAGTTCACAATGGTACACACCATTAAGTTATTTCAACTTTTTGAAACTATTTAGAAACAAATCTTTAAACAAAAGAACATACTGTTTTTTGTGGCTGTTCTGTTACAAAATCTTGAACTATTTAAAAGAAATATTTGTAATATGCTGCACAACTGTTGTGGATCATTACTAGTCTGTTTTAAATTCTTCAGCCTCTTCAAAGACAGATGTTTACCTAACTTGTCCATGTTTTGAGGTATACTATGTAGGGACATATTCCATTCTCCAGAATTTGTTGTGATAAATTCAAGACTTGTTATTCTCTTACTTTTTTTTTCTACAATGCATTTTTCATTTGACTTTTGAAGCATGTGTGGATTGGTGGTGTATGCAATTACTTGGAGTTTGTAGTGTCCTAAAGGAATTAGCATGATTTATATGTGCAAAAGAAAAATATTGATGGAGACAAATTACTTTCCTGTCATGTTCCAGTACAGTTTGTACACCTTTCATGAGGTCTGTTTTATGCTCTTCCTGAACCTTGACTTTGCCAAACGTCTAAAGTAAGAGTATAAACTTCAGCCTAAAGGTTTTTTTCTCTTTCCTTCCCTGTTGCTTTTTATCCGTCCCTCCTTCAGTCTGCAGACTGAAACTGTAAAGCTGACTCTTTATGTAAAAAGCTTGTTAGGAAGGTTTACTTCTACTTCTGCTTCAGTACAGCTAAGCCAGAGTTCAAAGAATTTCATCCCTCCATTTGGACAATGGGTTTGAAAACCCACGCCCCAAAGTAAGTGTGTGTTTAAATGTTACTGAAATGGGAGTTGGATTAGGATGTCCAAGCTGCACCTGGACAAAAAAATGAGGAAGGCAGGCAATAGTAAGAAGTAAATCAGAACCTTCAGGGTTCCAGTCATGTCTGTATTTAAAAATACTAAATTTTCAGCAATTCTGTATTAAAGCTGAAAAAACACTTGTTTTTTGAACTGACAAATGGAGGTTTTCCTTCTGCTTTTTATACACTGACTTCTTCCTCTTTTGTTTAAAGATCCATTTCTGTGAAATTAAACTATTTTCTTCCAAGTTCTTGGCCTGAGACAACTTGAAAATTGGAGTCAAATTCTGGGCTAGTTTTTCACTGGAACTGAGGAGGGGAAGGAGATGGGGTAAAATGATCAGGACTAATTAAGAATTTCCTTTCTATCTCTAAGTCTAATGGGAGACTTACATTCTCTGCTGCAAAGGTTTGAAAGTTTGTATTTTCCAGACCAATGGAGGATGCTATGGGGGAGGGATATGCACTCTCCTGTGCCGAAGCTGTCATACTTTGACAGAGGTCTGAAATGTGTAGATCCCAACTCCCATGCCTCAGTGATATAATATGGTCATTTTCCCATGTGTATTTAAATTTTTTTTAGAATAGCTCTAGTAGGGGACTTTTTCATTAATATTCCATGACTAGATGCTTGGACATTTTTTCTGAAACAGAAAATAAATTCATTCAATTCACCTTGGAAAGTAAAAAAATTTGAACTGGGTATTGAGGTTGAAGCACGGTGTGTATGTGTGAGTGCTCTGATCTGTTTCTGACCCGTTTGATATTGAGTGAAGAGATGGGTGACAACTTCTCACAAGTTGTAAGTCTAGCCCTTGATTGCCCTTCACTCTTGTAATGTTTCAAAACAAATTACATCATAGGTGTGAGTGGCATATTTTTTGTTTCACTACAAGGACAGACTAGAAATGAGAAAGAGGGTTTCTTGTACTGGCAACTTCCTTGTCTTTCATCATCTCTCTCCCAAAAAATAAATAAACCTCAAAGTTGGTTTAATCCAAGAAAAAAAAAAATTGTTATTATTTAACAAATGAATTAAGGATTCAGGATTAAGTTCTTAATTGTAACATTATGAAAAAAGCCCAACATGCCTAGAGAAGTGACTGGAGATGACTGTTGACTAAACTCTGGGAAGAAAGAAAAGATTGCTATAGTAGGAGAGTATCTACAGATTTTAAGAGAGGAGCCTTTTGGTAGGCAAGGAAGGTAGCTTTTTTATGCTGAAAACGGCCACGTGAAGCCCCAGTTTGTAAGGCCAGTGTTGGAAGATAGGTTTGCCAAGCCTTTAGAATTTAGATACATCGAGTTTTGCATAGAAGGCTTAAAACTGTATGATATGTAAGCAGTACAAAACCAGAGGTATGGAAATATCTGTGTAGCTTTTAATAGTTGAAGTAATTAAAAGTTTTGCAGTAAAATGAACTTTTTAATGGTGTTATGTGTAAATAGAGATCATTCATTTTAAGTGAAATTGTAGAACTGAGAAAAGTAATCTTCCCCTGAGTTATCTAAACCCATTTTTTTTCCCAGTATGCTTATTAAAAGTCAGAGAAAAACTAAACAGATTAACCATGTTTTTCCATAATGGCCATGGAGATTAAGTTTTTTACATACTTCATGTTTGTGCATGCAGTGTGTTACAAATAAATATGACAGCATTTCTCTTTTCGTGAATAACGTGCAGTCCAAGGTCCTGAGCCTATGGAGATGCTTACGTGTGATTCACGGACTCATCCAGGACATAAGGCCAGAAGGGACATTGGATCACCTTGCATGATTTGTTTTGTAATATGAGTGGTTTCATGTTACCCATCTCAGCTGTCCTGTACCGAGAAACATTTGTTTGGCTAAGCAGATCTTCCAGAGAGGTGCTCAGATATGATTCAAGGATCTCAAGGGGTGGAGAGTCTGCTGTGTCTCTTGGTAGCTCATTCTAGTGATTAATCATCTCCTCTGTTTAGAGTTTGCACCTTATTTTCAGCTTGCATCTGGCTTCAGCTTTCAGGCTCAGGGCTGGTTCTCTGCTGCCCAAGATGTCCCGCTTGAACTCTGAGCATCATGAACCATCTCAGTGGTTCTGGTGAAACATCTCCTGCTCTTGCATACATGCAATACTCCTGGTGGGATGTGTTCATGCCTGTGTGTGCTTTGGGATGGAGCAAATGTTGCTGTCCTTTAAAGCAGGAATTAAAATCAAATGTTCCTTGCAGTAGATTAGGAGAAAGACCTGTATTTTTTCTGTTTCCTACCTACTGTATATTTGTGCAAAGACCAGCTGTGACCTCGCTTTGAATGGCTTTATTATGGAAAAATAATTTAATAGGCTTTTCTTTAATCTGTGATAATTAAAAGCAGCATTTGCTTTTTATTTCTAGAAAAAGGGTTAAGGCGAAACAATTTTTCTGGTTTTGCTGTTGAGTGTTTTGTGCATATGCTTGGTGAAATATGAATCTGACTCAAACGTATCTTAATGGTATTTCTTGTGTATGCTACAAAACCTGTAGGACATGCCCTTGGCTGACTTGTGCTGCATGTATAATTTCTTGCAGTTGATGTCTGTATTGACTCATCAGAAGATTCATTCTTTGTTTGCTTTCCAGGTGCACACAAAGACGTTACATTTTATATTTGCATGCTCTTGGTTACTACTTGCAGTCCTGTGGTTTTTATACATTCTAGGTGTCAGGAAGGCATTTCCTGCATAGTTTGGTTTGCTTCCACACATCCTGCATGAGAATATTCTCTAAAGAGTGAGGGACTTTTTACTCTTGAATTAAAGCAATTTAGTTTTGTTTTAAAAACTTCTCTTGAAGTCTAATAATTTCTTTTAAGATGAAGATATTAATCTATCAAGGATAGAGTCACCTCTAATCTGTGTCAAAGAGAGGCATGGCTGCACCTGCATCAGACATGAGGCATGCACTCCTTGCACACTTCTGCTAGTGGTAGCACAGATATGCTTAAACCTCCTGGGAAATCTGCTCTTGTCTATACATTCATTGTAAGAGAGAGTAAAATTCTGCTTTTTTTGCTAATAACTAATGGCACATATGGTTCATAATGTACAGCCCAAGTAAAACAGTCACTGAGTGACAGGCAAGTCATCTGTGACACTCACTATTGTATTGAGGTATTACTGAACTTATAATCTTGTGTGTATAATTAGTTTCTTTTAAGAAAGCCTGATCATGAGATATATTGCTTAATATAATTTGTGCTATTTTAGAATGTGTGACAAGTTTTTAGTGGTTCTCAGTTATATCTTAGCCACGACACTACAAGTGATTTGCAGAGATATAGATATGAAGCAGAATTTTGTGGGGCAGCTGCTTGTGCCCGCAGTTTTTAGTAGACTTGAGGCAGTAGACCTCATAGGACCTATGCTGTCTATATGAAAAGAAAGCCTCACTGTGCCACCCATGCCAAGGTATTCCTGAGACCAGTCTGAGGCAGTGTCAAGTGGAAGAGGTCAAAAGAATGCTATTCAGCAGAAGTTTACCACAGGAGTCTTTAGGGATATAAGCTCCTAGTAGCAGCTTGGCTGTCTCATATGACAACTTGTTTCCTCTTCCTCTTCTGGCCTCATTCTTACAAGGAGCCAGAATAGGCATGTGGTGAAGTGGATTTTATGGCTTCCCTAGTCTGCCCTCCTAGGATGCCATCCCAGGAGCAGATGTTTTAGTAGTCCTTTGCTGGTGTAATATCTCCTCAGCTAACCTGCCAAGGGTGTGGAACAGCCATGTGAATTCCTTTTAGCCCCCCTGTGCATCCCACTACAGTTTGCATGTACCAAGAATTAAGTATCAGTTGTTGTTATGTTCTTTAAAGAAAGGATCTGGTTTTAAATCTTGATGTTCATAATTCACATGAAGCTGTAGTGCTGCACCTGACATACACCGTTCCAGTATGGGAGCATAAGGTATTGCCAAATCCCTGATCAGCCTGTGGATTGGTCAGATGGGAGCTGGTTGTTCAGAATTTCTTCTGCCGATGTTTAACTTGCACATTGTTGTCCAGGGCACCCAAATGTATGCTTACTGAAGGGTCTGAATTAATTTGGCATACCTAATGTTTAAGAATGTGATGCTCAGGCAAGGTGGGAAGCTGGAGTTTTCATGTAGGCAGGGAGGCAGATTCTGTTTTAAGATGTGGTTCATAAATCAGGACCCCAAATCCAACATGCACAGAACAATTACTATTAAAATATTAATTCATGTGATGTTCCGCTATCTAAACTCCAGTACAAGGTTGAGTCCTTTTGTGCTCTGAATTGCACAGAACATAATTCAAATGTCAGTTTGTATTTCAAAGAGTATACACTGAGGCACTTACTAACAATTTGCTTTCAACTCCATTGTGTTGAAGGCCTGCCTGGAGAGAGAGGTATTATTAATTAATCATTTATAACAAACTCGTGGATTTAGGCTGTGCCACATTGAAACTTCTCCAGCAAGGGGAGGCATCTTTATGAAAACTCACTGAGAACATTGCTGGAAGACTGTACTCACAAAAGACAAAGAACTGCATGTTACATGAAATGAGACATCTTGTCGATGTATTTAACATGCTTACAGTTGGCATATGAAATTAATTGAAACACTGAGAAGTATGGTACCCATCAAGGCAGTTTGTGTGTAAAATGAATATTTTAATAACTATTTGGTTTTGTCCTTTTTGACAGTCCTACGGTCTTTTCTGTTTTATTTGGGGTTTTATTGTGTTTTATTGTTTTGTTTTTTTTTTAAACTTCTCCATCTTCTACCTTAGTCACTGGCAGCTGAAAGCAAAAAATGACCAAATGTCATCTGTTTTCAGTATTATGTGATTAGTATGCAAACAAACACATCAGAACAATGTAATTCTGTCTGTGATAGTCTCCTGGCTTTCATTTCAGAACTGTTTACATCTCTGTTATAAAGAAAACTTGACTACCCTGTCTGTATATCCATGTTAGGGCTGGGAAATGCGTAAGAAGGGTGGAGTTGACTGAATTATTTGCATAGAGTGTAGGAAAATGGAGTCTTGAAGTTGGAACCTGAATGTTATTGCTTCTGTTTGCTTCTGTGCATTTTCACTAGAGAAATGCTACTGCTTTCTCATGGTGTTTCTCTTCCTAAAAGTTGTTCAGAATTTTAACTCAGTTAGTACATCACATGTTACATAGTCAGCGGTAGAGGTCCTTAAAATCAAGTCTGTTGCCTTTCAATAAGATTTCTGTTTAAATCTACAGGCTTTGGGCAAAAGCCTTGTATAGGTTTCCTTGAGTTTTCCTTTCGCTGTCACACCCCTACCTGTTGTTAGCCGCAACATCATTTAAGCTGCTCAAGCTATGAGGTGGCGTAAAAGTTATGTTCCACCATAGAGCAGCATGTAACAGCACAACCCAGCCCAAAGCAAAAACAGCTGATGGCCACCTTGGTTCTTGCTGGAGACATGGCTATGGCTGGATCTGTAGCTGGGATTTTGGGCAGCAGGAGGAGCGGGAGAACGGCAGAAACTGAATGTGGATTCTAAAAGTGGGTCTCTTAATTATGCACCTGGGTGAAATGTCTGTGGAAAGGTGTTGTTGGATCTCTCACAGTGCAGTGAAAAATGGTGTCCTGCTTGCTTCTCATTCCTCAGTTCCACAGAAGGCCAAACTTGGATATTACTGTCCTGGTGGCCTGCTTCCTATCAGCTCTTTCCTTGAGGAATGTGAGCTGTAGCACCCCAGGGAGGCTGACAGGACTGTGTGCACAGACTACTAATGATCTGACTGATTAGTGACTACTAATGAGTTGACCAATCCTTGCCAGGGCCACATTCTGCTGTTGTTTTGACATTAATAGGTATGAGATAGCACTTCTACAGATCAGGATACTTCTGATACTTGACAACCACTGAAACTGTTTTAGAAAGGAGTTCTCTCTGTTGAAAAATAGGATGGGTGGAGATACCTCCTTTAGCAACCCCGGGCTTTACAGAAAGTATTATTTTCTGCCCATAGAGAAATTTGTCACCCAACCTTGCTAGATAGCACACTCTGTCAGAGAAATAGTTTCTGAAACCAGGAAGCTTAAACTGGAGGTGAAGTAAGAGGGAGATCCATGCCAAAGAAAACAAACGAAGAAGGCGTTCCTATTTGAGGTACAGGCCAGAAGGTCATATGGATTATCTGAGACGTGCCAGGACACCGTCTTGGGAGTGATTACGTATTTCAGAGAACATGTTCTTTCTCTTGCGTTCACAGACACACACAAGAATAATTATACTGCCCACTTGTTTTTCCTTGCTGGAACTGAGATGAGGAGAATCTCAGTAGAATTACTTTTTCTTCAGAGGCAACTGAACTTCAAATATTGGACATATGGCCGTAAATCAGTTTTGCCCGAATTTGAGGAGATCGTCAGTAGTATTTAATTGGTTCAGCCCATCTTTGATGTTGCTATTGTTATTCCATATTTTAATATTTTTAAGAGAGAAAGAGTGAGTGACCCACTCTTGTCAGTTTGCCTTACAGTAACTTCACTGTAAGGACAATTGCAGTTTTCCTATTTCTGTTCATTTACCAGACCTGTATCTCACACAGTGTGAGCTCATGCCTTTCCTGTTCTGCAGGCACTGTTGTGGGAGCTTTCGTGTCCATTGTTGCTAGCCACTTGATCCAGATTTTCAACAGTTCATATAGCACTGTAACCTTTATGAATGTTTTGAAACCTAGGTTCCCAGCTGAAACACACTTACCTGAGAAATTCAGGGTTGAACCTCCGTTTCCAATATGCAGACATTTTATGTATTTGGAAAACAAAAAAAGTGTTTTGAAAGAATATTGTCTCCCACTCCTGCTGTTAATTAACAATTGCCTAGGCAAAGAACATACCTCCATGATAAAAGGTGACTCACCATGGGTAATGAGCTCTGCCGTGCTTTTCCCTCTTAGATGGTTAAGACTTTTCATATAAGGCTGTGTTAGCTTCCAGCTTCCTTGTCCAGAGCTCCCTTGTAATCTAAGTGGGATTTGCATGCATGTATTCAGGAAGAACACGCTGCGCCTTTAAATATGGGTATTTTAGTTTGTAGCAAACATATGTTCTCCAGTCTGGAGATGATTCCCTTTTCATTATCTTGAAAGGGTTGTAGACATCTTGGGTGATGTAAATCTCAGAGCACCTCTGCTTTTCTTGAGTAGCAGTCAGTAGTGTGGATAGGATATGGAAATGTGGGCTCTAGGTTTGCTTTTCACTGCTGAGCATCTCAGCATGACTGAATCCACTGCATTGAACTTTGCTGGGTTGCTGGGGTTTAAATTGTCAGTAATAAGTATGGATTCTAGGAGCTACTGTTATTTGAGAAGTATGAGAAAAAAGCTCAGGTAACATAGTTTAATTTCCATTTATTCTTAAGATGATTCTGGTTAATGGATCCCACATGCTCCCTTGTTAAGATCTCTGTTTTGTATGTACTTATGTAGGGTTTAATTATGGTATTCACAAATTCCTCCAGTCGGTAAGCAGAGTTCACACATACAAAAATAATATGCTGGCCTTCTTTCAAATTATGATGAGAACACAGAGATGGGTTCATTTGACAGTGATGAGGACACAGTCTTTGAAGCAGGCGTTGTTTCTGATCTGTTTTCCTGTATTTGTAGGTTGATAAGATGAAGAAGAAGGAGACAAAAACTAAAACATGAAAATAGTTTTGTCAGAACTGGGAATACGTAGTGTTTGAAATGTTTGAAATGAAACAGTTTTAAGGATTGAATTTGTAAAGGAATGTGTATTGTGAACACAGCATGGAAGAGCCTTCTGAAAACCAGATACATTCAAGGCAGGCTTTCCTTTCCATTGGTGACTTAACTTAGAGGTGTTTTACAAGAAAGGAGTCAGTATTAGCCCCTGAAAGAGGTTTGAGTGTGTCTCCACTGGATGTCAGCAAAAGTCAAGGAACAGAAAACAAAATGAGGTATTGCAAATATGTTGATCTCATTTTCAAAAATGTCAATCAATTGTTATCCACAAATTTTCAGGCAGATGAATGACATTGTACCAGGTACTCGAACTATGGGGTACTGAACACTTTGCCCTTGTCTTTTCAATGACAGACAAATCCTTTTTCTTAGAAAACATCTCAAGGTTTCTTCAGACTGTAGCCAAAACTGAACCATAAAAGTTGTGCAGCTGTGGTGTTCTTCACCTGAGAGGGTCACCATTGGTTTCAGGCTGATATAAAATGCTGCTTCCAAAGAAGCCAGAAGGAATAGCTAACATGCTATTTACTGTTGCACATTTTTGTACTTCAATAGGATTTTTTACCTTGAGATGCTAAGAAATCTCCACACTGGCTTTTCTGCAAAGACATCATCCGATGCATCATAAATTACGTAAGTAATAAAAAGGCTTAAAACCAGGGCATCTACAATGCTGGTGCTATTATTTCATTCTGCAGAAAAATCAGGAAGTGTACTGCTCACTTTTGAGGATCTGAGATCTTAATAGAATAAGATTTGAAGATCTCTCATCCCAAGAACTTTGAACTGTAGGGTTAATTACCACTGATGGCAGTATTCATTTAACTTGGCAAAAGAGCAGATTGTAGTCTACAGAGCTTTAGTTTTAAAAAGCTGTCCCTGTTATGTGCCACGTGCATTCTTGCAAAGTAATTTTATCTTAAAAAATAGCTCCTGGTATGAGCATGTTAACAGGCTAAAGTTTCTTTCCAGGAGAGCTCTAGGATAGATGAGATTAATGTAGCACTGGATTTTATACCTGCTCTGCCTCTTACAATGTATGCGTTCTCCCACTGCTGTTGACATAAAGGTTTTCATAAATGTCTGTGAATCTTGCTGAATAAATGTCTGTGTCTTGCTGCATTTGGGCAAAAGGATCTCTCACCCAATAGTGCTCCATTTTAGAGCAAGATTTCCTAAAGCTCTCCCATCTTGAGACCTAAGGGTTACATTGGTCGGAGCTCATTTAGCCTCTAAGTTGAATATTAGCTTTATGGATTCTTAGCTGAATCTCTGGTCGTCTAAAGTGTAGTGTGGGTGGCTGAATCAGTAGGTGCAGCAGTTCATAAATGGAGAGAAAGAACTTTTTGAAGGTCTTAAATTCAACTCTTGATGAGGATGACAAACTCGTAGAAGCTGATTAAATTGTCAGTGATTCATGTGATGACTTAAGGCTCTGTGTTTTATAGAAACTTCACTAAGGAACTCTAGTGTCATAAAATTTCTTTGGGTTTTGTGAGTTTTTTGTTGTTTTGTTTTGGTTTTTTTTTTAATTTATAGTTTGAAAAGACTCAAAGGTGTTAACAAACTCTTCCCAGTGAGGATTAAATCCAAAGTCCATTTTTAACAGGCTAATGTAATATTTGTCTTTATGTTTGCCTTTCAGTTCCTTCACTTATCTACAGATAACTTTTCTATTTGTTTTAAGCCCTTTTCCACATATCTGAGTGGATGGCTAGCAGAAATAGAGATGACAGAAAAAGAAAAAAAGAAGACAGATAGCTATGGAGAATCAAAAGAATCTCTCCATTGCGAAGGAAGTTCTAATCATGCACTTTCTGTTTTCCCAGGAGCAGTAGTCATCTGGTCAGGAGCAGTAGTCATCTGGTCAGCAGCAGTGTGCACAGGTAGCTCCAGACTGGTCAAAGCATGTGCTGTCACTTGGCTAGTCCAGCATGGAGTGTTGGGGGAAACACAAGGAGAAGGAAAGCCACCTGGCACACAGGAGAGAGTGTCAGCTGAGCAGAGAAGCATTAGGAGTTGTAGGTTAGAAATCCGGAGATAATATGTTGCAGTAATTCTGTTTGTAAAACTGCTTCTTGGGGTCATAGCTTCACAGGAAGACTGGCTCACAGAAAGCGACAGGAGCTGCTGGAGGCCATCAGAGCCCTCTCTGTGAATGCGGCTGATCACTGAGAACAATGAATGCTAATGGGGCTTGTCTTCAGTGCCTCCTGTGACAAATATCCAATGATCTTTGCAGGCAATCTACTCTGGTGTTTCACTAGCCTAAGCTTTGGAGTTTTTCCTAATGGCAAGACCAAATCTTCCTTGCTAAAATTTAAGCTTATTACCACTTGGATTGCCCACTGGGGATATGTTGAACTCTTTTCAAGTGTGTAGAAAGCTGTCTTGTCTTTAAAAATAATCTGTATTACTTCATCAAGAATTGGATCAAGTTCTGATTTAATTTCTGAAGAGTTTCTGGTAAACATTCAGTATAGAAATTGTAGTAGACAATCATCATATAAAAATTGTAGTAGCCCATCATACCATATAAAAAGCATTCACGATATCACATGAAAAATTTTCAAACTATTTATATCATAGCCCATGGCTGTTTCTTTTTGCAACTTTCTTTTTGAAAAAAAATTATTCTTCCTGACTCTCATAGAAAGTTGTTTTTTCCTTGGAATTTTCTAGTAAAACTTACAATTTGTCAGGAATAAAAATGTAACTTGCATAGAAGAGCTACATCTTATTGGCTGGTATCGGAAATGTGAGTTAAAGACCACATTAAATTATAGAAGTTAATGACAGCTTAAATAGTAAATAACAGTTAATAAACTTAATATATTAAAACAATTTGTTTAACTATGGTAGGGAGAAGGGCTGGGTTAACCAATAATTTTTCTTCTAGTCTAGAACATATGTGAAGTTTGAATACCTGAAATATATAGGACATACCATGTGGCAAATTTAAAGTTGCTTCTGAGTTCACCTGAAAGGTTAAATTTCAGAAGGAGATTTTGAATACTTCCTGCTCCTTTATAGTTTTTTCTATGTAATAACACAGTCTGTAAATGAATAAGTGTATTTTTGTAACCACATTTTGGAACAATGCACCCATCCTCAACATGAGCTGAGCACGCTCCTCTGCTAAGGAGGGGAGTGTAAAGTGCTGTTCAGAAAATTGTCCATGGTACTCTCCTCAAGGCTTGCTTTTTCATCCAGAGCACAGACTTAAAACAGAATAAATCGATGCTTAACTACTAGGTGCTAACCACGAGGCCTTTCTAACACAGACTAGCTTCATGAGCCGTGTGTCAGCTGGTTCAGTGCAGGACTTTTTGCTACATTCCCGTGTTCCCAAACACATCAGCCATGTGAACTAGCAAAGTGATTCATGGCGTGGTCTTTGCAGCACCTCTGTCATATCATTTTGGCTGCCTACAAAGACATACTGACAGTGTCACAGAAGACTGTGGTTAATGGATGTTGGGCTCAGAGGTCTGATAAACATGCCTATAATCAGCACTTTTTATTACTTGTTTTCATGTTGTTGGTGTTGATATGATGCCAAAGGACTTTATTAGGAGTGTAAAACAAGTAAAGAGAGAATCCTGGCTGTGAAGGGCTTTATCTTAAGATGCAGGAAACAGTAGGAAGAGGGAAGAAATGAAATAAAGTTTGATATGGGAGAATGAATCATGAGGCATGTGGTTTTTGGGGGCTGCATATATTTCT
Organism: Oriolus oriolus; assembly: GCA_013400235.1. NCBI lineage: Eukaryota > Metazoa > Chordata > Aves > Passeriformes > Corvidae > Oriolus > Oriolus oriolus. The sequence continues at coordinate 1,151,553 of VXBT01001744.1, read as the reverse complement.
TTATGGGTTTAGTATACCCGGTCCTAGTTGACATGCATGACTGTACAGGCTGGAATGTGTTAAACATTTTTGAAGGTATTTAGAAAAGGGCAAGTTTGGTTTAGCTGTCAGCACAGTGTTACCTGTATTGCTGAGCTATTGCATAATCTTGCTTATGTTTTATAGCAGGGGATGGATTATTTAAAATCTGATATAAAAATGGTTTCATGCTTACACTTGACCGCTTTAAACATTTATCATGTATAACATATTTTCAAGCATAACAACATAACATAATCAAAGTGTTAAAATATACTTCAGTGAAGATTCCTGGAACAAACAGTTATTAGACTCTTTCATTGAATCTACTGGTTAGTTTTCGATAACTGAAACTATCCACCCCTTAATTAAAAAAACCTCTGAATCTTAAAGCTGATAATTATGATAAGTAATGCTTGGTTGCTGATGGTTTGTTGGACCTGCTGCTTTTCTTAAGAGGCAAGTATTCTCTGTGGTTTCCATTTGCTTTGGAGTAATGTGATTCAAAGAGGGCTAAATGCATGTGCAGTTCTAATTTTCCCCAGTGGAAATGTTATTCTCCTAACACTGAATTTGATTTTGCCTGATGATGACTGCACTCTGGCAACACCTTGTGGGTGTGTCAGCTTCTTCTGTGTTAGGTACAGTGTACACATGTAACAGGAAAGATGCTCCTTGTTCCTCTTGCTCAGGATTTAAGTTTTAAGGAACTTAAAAAACATGATTCTCTTGACCAGCTATCAGAGTGGTATTTTTTCTTTCCCCATCACCACCTCCATAAACTCTGAAAGCATGTCAGCAGTGTAATCTTTGAATTCAACGGTAAGAGAATATAATAGAGATATTATTGTGACGGATGAATGCCCTGGTAATTGATTTGAGATGGCATTCATATCTGGAGAGTCTTTTGTTTGGATGCTGTTTTGGAATGCTGTGACTTTGAGCTTATAATGGAAATAAGATGGATGAAGTATGAGCTATGATGGACAGAGAATGAAGGGCATCATTATGAAAAGAGCAGGAAGAAAAGAGATTTTTGAGGCTTTTGTTTGTTGTGGGAACCATAATGAGAGAACATGGCTAACAGATGCAAGGCCTCAAAGTCTGTGGTGGCAGGCATCAGTACAAAACCCAGTAATAAATATTTCTTGCTGAGTAGAGCAGAGAAGTAGGAACTTGGAAAGCTTGGAAGATGGGCAATACGGATTGGCAGCAGGCATTTGCCGTGTATATCAGCAGCAAAAGGGGAGTTGGAAAAGAAGGTGCTGCATAAAGGCCATAGGCTCATTGCAGACAGAAACTGTGATCTTTTTTCTTTTTTTCTTTTGCTTTGGAGTGTGAGAATTTCACATCATTGAGTTTTCAGGAACTAAGAGCAACTGCTTTCAGACCACATCCAAAATAAGTGAAGAATAGCAATGAAATGAGTGACTCAGAGAAATGACTGACTCTAAATCCAGCGACTGATTGGATGGAATGCTTTCTTGAGTCCTAGACATCTGTATCGGACTTCTGAGCCTGTTTTGGTGCTTGCTTTTACAAATATCTGGTAGCTGAATATTTTCCAATCCATATTTGGAAATAGTTGATTCATTCATAAGGATAATATTCATGCTGTTCAGGAAATGCAGTAGTTTGCTCACACAGATCTCATTCAAATGATGGTATAAAACTGTTGTTTTAATTTCTAAAATAGTATCAAATCATTTTCTGAGAACTCTATATGAAAACACAAGGGATAGGAGCTACCTCTGACTAACTCAGGTGAAGCAGAGGAAATGCTGTTCTTTTATTTTAAAATGTTGATATTTAGTTAGCTGCTTCTTGTCTCGAGATGTAAAATATTGCTAAGTGATATTTCCTTTTAATGATAAGACAGGGTCCTGTGCATCACATGAGTTGGAATTCTTCCCAGAAAAACCTCCGAACAAGAAATTGGCCACCACGTAGTCTACGCTTTGCTTACATTGCAAACTTGCTGTTGTGTTTCTTGTGGGATTAAGAATGACTCTGTGTGTGTAGGTGGGACCAGGATGTAATATAGCAGTACTGTTAAAGGAATATCAGCTTTGAGTGATTGGAATGGGAATATTATGTGAGATCTTGTAGTTCCCCTATGTAATTTGTATTGGGCTTCCGGTCAGAGCTATGGAATAGACCCGAAGAAAGCCAGATCATTGCTTTTTGGAGTACCACTGGACATGCACTTTTAACTCCGGTATCTTCACAGCTACGGAGCAGAGGGAGAGCTTTCTTTGCCACCTGATGATGAAATCCTGCAACCATCTGCCTGCAAATTGTGCTTTTTTAAAACTTTAAGCTCATGTTTCTCTCACTTTTCACTCTTTTTAAAGAAGTTATCTGTGACCTCTTCCTGGGATTAAAAAAATCTCAACAACGAAACAGCTTATAAAATAAAAATTTTAAGGCCATTTCCACAGAACTGGAGGTGGGGAGTTTTTCCAAAGAGCGCATGTTAGTGTGAGACCCAGTTTGCATCCAAAGTCACTGAGAAAGCTTATGGCAGAGCAGAGAAGAGAATACAGGTAACCTCACCACAGCCACAGACATGTCCTCCCTTTTTTAGTTTGGGATTTTTGGGTTTTGTCTTTCCTTCCTGTTGCATTTTTGGTTTTCTCCCAATAGCTTCCAAGGGTCTGCATACCACAAAAATAGTCAGGAAAAACAGCTTTTATTTCTGATGCAGTAGTTTGTTCAAACAGCTTTTTTTCCCTGATGACTTTTTAGAAGTTTATAAACAATCAGAATTGAGCTTGTTGCCATAATAGTCAACTATAGAATCAATAAAGTTAAGGTGGTTGCTAAGGGAAGGCCATGTATAGTTGTGATGTAACCCTGACTGCCACAGCCCGTCCTGTAACAAGAGAGAGGCATTGTGAGGTGAGGGGGTGTGTATATATCTGTGTGTGATTCTGTGGCAAGGAGGGCTGCTTAAATCTGAATTCAGCTTAGCAGTGTTGATTTAATGTACCTTTCTTTGTTATGGCAACAGAACAGAACATATCTTTTGAAATATCTAATCTTGCTTCTCTCATTGACCTTGTTCTTGATAAACAGTATTAAATATCCTTGTAGGAAATATGCTTTAGTGAGTGTGCTGGAAGTATGTGAATATGCATATAGCTGCAGAAGTGAAGAGTAGCGAGCTATTTGTATTACAGACTGAATTAGCCCTTCACCTTTTTCCCTTCAAAGTTCACCATTTCAAAGGAATCACCCCAGATACAACAGCTTTGATGTTGAGAGAGGTGACTTCTTATCCTTGGCTGCTTTGGAGGCTTATCTCAGCATGTAAAAATTTTCCATGGTTGTAAAGCTTTAACTCAACAGCTGCTGTACTTCCACTCTTCATGGTGGCTGAAGTCATGAAGCCTTCCCTTCAACCCTGCCATTCCCAGCAGATCTTTTGACCTTTTGGAGATTTTGGCAGCTGGTCTCACTGAGAAGGACTAGATAACTGGCCTTGCTAGCTGGACCGTGGTGTGACGATGGCCAGAGAATCAGTTTTTGGGTGCCTGCACTTTTCCTCAGCTTTGTGGTGTGCTTCTTGGCTGCAGCTGGACCACCATTGTGCGTTAAACAATTGCTGAACAAAATGGGATTTAAAAGAACACAATATGGATTGTCAGCCCAAGGTTACTGCACAATCAGAGTGAATAGTTAAGTCATAATGTAAATATTTTTACTTCAGGTGTTTATAAAAGTAATATAGAGAACAGGATATCTCAGAGGTGTTTAATGAGAGAACTAGGAATGGTTCCCTTGAAGGCCTCCAAATCAGATCTTGCCTAAGGTAGCAGCTCTTGCAAACTGTGAATATTTAGCAGAGGAAAGAAATTATTTAATTGATTTCTGGCTCTCATAACAGAATAACAGCCCTGGAAAAGTGCTAGCAACCATTTTTAGAGAGACTAGCAATTCCATCACCATAGAGATTTATCCTCTTGAGCTGCTGTTTTCCTGAGTCAGGGTTAACACTCTGGCTGGGCTGACTATTGCCCGTGCTTGTATCTACCTTCCCTTTGCAAAGAGCTTTGGCTCCGGAAAGGTTGATCTGCCAATCTGGAGGTCAAACAGGACATGGAGAACAAATATCACTTTGCAGGTTGTTACATTAATGGTAATGGATGGGTATTAGTGCTGCAGTCTTCATTGTGCCTAGTCCCAGTCTGAAAATACAGTGTACCTCATTGAACAGGAGACCTACAGAAAACAGATTTGTGTGAAACAGTGTTATAAAATTGCTTGCATATGCAAAGTTTGAGTTGTAGTTGTCTTCTTTTTTTTTATTTTTCACTCTTGGGCTTTGAATTTTTTTCATTAGGTTGGTGTGAGTCACTGTTGGTGAGAGTGCAGGAAGGGGTGTGTTTTGAAGAAGGGAATATAAAGGCCAAGAGATAAGCTGCATGCATTCCAGGTTCAGGGAGTATATTTTGGAAGGTTTTGGCTCTACAAGTGACAAACTGTAAATACAATTAAAGTATTTTGGTATTACAATCCAGTGGAGCTTTACTCTTTTGTGTCAGCTGTCAATCAGCAGTCCTCAAAGAAATCAGTTCTAAAGGTTTCACACAGACTTACTATTTCCCTTGTTTTACTGAATTTGGTTTTTTGCTTTGGAATTTTCTGCAGGGCACCTTGTCAGTATGTTGCTTATAAATGATATTGCTGTGGGCGAGATGACAGCACAGAGCACAGCTGGAAAAGACACACTTTGCAGGCTCTTTCCTTGCCTTAAATGTGCTCTGCAGGATTAAGATAGCTTTCTGCACCTTTTGGATGGCTCCTCCGTGCTCCTCACAGGTACCTCGCCAGCTGACCATGCTGCCATGTTGGAGCAGAAGGGAGAGAAGCTCCTCCTTCCTTCCCTACTTTTTCATCTTAACAAGCCCTGGGCGGGAGCTGTGGCTTCTGGTGCATGTGCTACACCCATGACCTGGCATCTGAGTAGCTCTGCTTAATCCACACGCGTGTAAGTAGGGCTTGTTTCTCCTGCCTGTGCGTTGCCCTATTGATGATAACAATCTAGCCTTTAGAATGTTTTCTGCTTGGCAAAATCGCCCATAACCAACCATTGTTTAGATTAATGCTGACCTTGTAACTTGTGATGAACCCAAGACCTACGCAAACAGAAAGTGAATAGCCACAGTTGAAAAGTATCTTATCAGATATTTGAAAGAATAATAAACAAGAGGAAGTGGATAAAAGAATGCCTTTCAATGAGACCTTATGAAAATAGAGCTTCGTGGCCTGGCTTCTGTGATGATAGATAGGTCCAGTGAAAGATAACACTGAACCAGGGCTGTTGTACTTTGAGGTAGCCACAGTACTCCCCTCTGTCACCTGGCCTGCACTGACGCAAGGATGTCCACATCATTGTCCCAGACTTACTGCCTCGCGTCGTTTCAGGGCCTACTTTGGAGAGCCTGGGTGATATTGTTGCACTTTTATTACTATCTATTTGTCAAATGTATTTACATAATTGTACCTCAATATACAGTGTAATAACTGAGCATTTATTGTCTTTGCAGTGTTTAGTTTGGGGATAATTTACAATATCCCTGTAATTTCAAAGAGGGTGCCTAAGAAAAGAAGACTTTCAAATTCAGATTGTCTTTCACTGTGTAAGTCCCCTACTGCTTTTCAGTCCAGGAGCGACAAGCAGTTTGTCAGACTTTTTGCCTTTGGGAAGGGCTTTTCAAGGCAGGTGCAGTAAACCTTAGATGGTGTTACTGCACCTGGACTGCCACAAACCACATTCCATGGTGAATACAGTGGTAGCAGCTCTGCTGTCTCTCCCATGATGCCTTTTTGGCCTCTCTTGGGCTGCTTCTTGTTTTAAATGGTCTAAACTGCAAAACCAATCCAAGGCGTAGAATTGGTCTAAATGATTTAAATGTATCTCAAGCCTTAAGGCCAAATCAAGTTGTAGCTATTAATGTGAGTAGTTCTGTCGATGTCAGTGGGTTTTCTCACTTAAGCATACTAGATTTGATTGCTGGTTTAGTGATTATCAAGGTTTTAAACTGCTTAAGAGGGGCAAACAGAAGCTCTTGATGCCCCTTTAACTGAGGCAGTGCTTGTTGGGTTTTTTTGGTGGGGGGGGCACGGGGAGCAGGGAAGTATCTGGAAATGTAAGCAGAGCGATGTTTTTGCTTTCTAAACTTCTATGTAATAGAAGTAATAACAAAATAACTAAATAACTTCTTTGTAATAACTGAAGAAGTGCATGGGGACACCGAGGTGTGCAAGCGCACACCTCCTGAAGCCACCCAGGCTGCTTTTTCTTGACTGGGATTTGTTGGGTTTCATTTGTTAAGCTTGCCAAATGCAAACTAAGGGTCTAGTAAATGCAATGAAGAGGAACAAATTACTTGAGATTACACTGATTTTACAAACTGAAGAAAACAAAATGTATTTACCTCTCAAATTCCCCTGGTGCAGCCTTTAGCTTCTTAAAATCCAAAAAAGGCCCCTAGTGCCACGTGCTTTTCTTTTTTCTCCAGCTTTTTCAGCTTACCTGGGAAAGTATTGATTCTTTCTCCAAACTTTGCCCTGCTATACTGTTACACCAATAACAGTAATACTGCTGCTGTTTTAAACTCAAAGTCACTTATCCCTGGGAAATGCACGTATGGAGGACTGCACAAAGAGAAACTCAGGTTATACAGCTGCACCTGGGCAGTACTGGCACAACTGGGAGCAAAGGAGAGAGAAGAGGCTGCACGTCCAGCCTTGGCTTCTCCCATGTCTGCCCCTTAGGTGCCTCACCAACCAAACCTCTTGAAGGAGGAATGGTTTTTGCATTGAAGAAGCACTGATTGCGATCCACTGTGCGGAGTTTTGACACCGTGCACTTTCAAGGGAACGTTTTGAAGTTAATTTCTCTGGCAGTTCTCTGCTGTGTGAGGTTGAGTTTTATGAAGCCAGGATTGTACAGCTGTAAAATGGAGCAACTTTGGGTTGGTGCAATACCTAAGTAATCCCAAGAGCACTTTGCAAAGTGGCAAAGTACGTATGAATACAGCGTGTGCGTAGGCGGGAGATAACAAGGAGCTGAAGAGAAGAACAGTTTCGCTGGGGAGGAGGTGGAATGGAGTGGGAGTGGGGCTCCCAGCCCCAGTGCTGAGCCTCTGCAGCACCTTTAGCTGCTGCGTGGCCAGACGGGAATGGATGAGGTGCCAAGGGGGCAGCTGGTATAGGTTGAATGAAGGCAGGGCGACCACAAGCAGGACAGGAGTGTGTTTGGCAGTGCAAACCTGATTTTGTGTTGGGCTCTGGGCATTTTATTTCCCTTCATGTCTCTGCCATACCAGTTTGCAAGACATGACTGGCAGCTTTGCCTTGCAATTTATGTGATCATGGTAATTTTTTTGACAGGCTTCCTTGTGATTTTTTAATATATCAAATAGAGTTTAATAATAGCCTGCTATTAAGTCCTTTTGTTTCTCCCTTGGGATTTTCTTATGACTGTTGCCTCTCTTACCCATTTGAAGCTCTGAATCTCTTTTCTAATTGTGAAGAACTTAGCAGCGTGAGTGCATGCATGACATGTAAAAACATTTAGCAGAATTGTTGTTATGCTTGGGAATTAATAAATGCCAGTATTGAGGGTAATGGAAGGATAAACCAGGCTTGATTAATTTCCAAGGGTATTCCTATTAAATTCTGTGGGACAGGCTGTCAGCAGGATGGTCTCCAGAAGGATTTTAATTTATTTTTAAATTCAAATTTTATTTCCACTCATCTTTTGAAGATGAATTTTATCACTGGCTACAGGATCAAGTGACCTCTAAAGAGAAAAACCTCAGTGAGAGTAAAAGTGAACAAAATAAAGTAAATTCTGCAGTATATCTAATAGCTTTGAAATATCAAAGATGGTAAAAGGAAAGTGGCTTACATGCATTTAATCAAAGTAGGTTAAGCACATCTAAAGGGCACCTAATGGCAGATAATTTTGTTCTGTACTGGGGGGAGCCAAAGTCCTCTTGTTTTCTTTATTCCTCTGAGACTGTTGGTGCTGTATCTTTCACTGCCTGTTTTCTATCTCCACACACGGTAGGCCCAACTGGTTTTTTGCTCTTTGCTTTTACTGGTATTTCCCAAGAAACTCAGAAGTACTTGTCTTCTACGCCTTCCCTTCCTATGCAGTGTTGAAATGGGGATAGCGCAAAGCCTGATCTGACCTGTCAGTATTCAAGTGCACAAAGGGAGACTCAGACCCTTCCTTATCTCTTCTCATCTGCTTGCTACCATTCTGGTCGTTTAGCCCCTGTGTGATCATTCAGATTTCTCCTCCTTCTCACCTCCAACTCAGACTTTTCTGTGGTCCCTGCCAGAAAATAAATGTGCCAGATATGGCTACATTTTGCTGAATTTGGAGTCAGTCAGAGTTCACAGGTAAATACTGGTTTGTGCTAATCCCTGACAGTGTTTGCAGCAGTGTGAGGGTAATGTAACACTGTTAAACTGTGTATGCCAGCAACAGACACAGATTTGCAGTTGTGGTGTTCTTGTGGGAGAAGGGCATAACAGCAGCAACAGGATGGCTGGTGGTGGGAGCTGTACCGGTTCAACCCTCTGCCGATGTGTTGGAAGGATAAAGGAAATGATACCTAAGTGTGCCCACCCACATCAACAATAAGGACTATATAGGAAGAGGAACTGATGATGGTTTTCAGAGTAATCGCTCCTCTGTAGAAAGCTTAGACATGCAAAAGTCGTCATGTTCCAGCAGCTGTCCCCAAAGCCATTCAGTTCAGAAGAAGATGATTTTGTGGTTTGATCTTACCACTGGAACATATATGGATTGAACAGATTTCCTGATTTAAACCTTTATTAAATAGGGAATATTTTCCAGGATATTTTGCAGCCAAGGATTATTCCTTTGTCTGCAGTGTGAAATTCCTTTAGACTTTTTACATTTCCTCTTTTGTCTCTCTTTTTCCTCCTTCTTTGCAATGACATTTGTTATGACCATTGGAAGGAAATGTTATTCTGCTTAGCTAATATTTTGGTTCCTCTTGCACAGTTAGAGGACTTTAGTGGAAGACTGTGTTGAGGTCAAACACCACAGCTGCATGATGGTGAAGGCTAGACAAGAACTTCCACAGGTGCTGAAGAGCATGGCTTAGGAGGTCCACTCACAGTGAAGGAGACAAATTGGACATTTCATAAAGACTGGTAAAATAACTTTCAAGGAAGAGGATTACATTGTAGAATGGTTTGGGCTGGAAAGGGCTGTAAAGACCACCTCATTCCAACTCCCCTTCCATGGGCAGGGACACCTTCCACTAGACCAGGTTGCTCAAAGCACCCTCCAGCCTGGCCTTGAACACTTCCAGGGATGGAGAGTCCACAACTTCTTTGGGCAGCCTGTTCCACTGTCTAGTTCTTATGTTTTCCTGAATTTCCTCACAGTCTTTCTGAAACAATCAAAACCAGCAGGAAGCTCCAAATCCAAGTTAATTTTGAACTAAAAGCTATGAACTTTTCAGAACCCTTAGGCCATTTCAGGGAATGCTGCATTAACTGTAGCTATGTAGCATTTTTCCAGAGCATTGATAAGTGACTGATGATGCAAAAACAGAGAAGTTAATAGACAGTGACACATGTATCTTGTAACCAATAGAAATACAAAGTAAAGAAGAAAAAGTACTGCTCCCTTAGTGAGGAGATAGAGACAGAAACTTCAATTCCCTCCTACACATCGTGTCCCATTCTGTTCCCCAATGCAATGAAGACAAGAGGAGAAGAGGGATCAGAATTTATTTATAATTTTGGCACCAGGGATAAAAATAAATGGCTGAAAGCCTGTGGAAGTGCTTCGCAACTTTCTGAATTTTTAAGTATGAATAGAGTGTATGAAGAAACTAGTATGTGCCCTTTTTCTTTCCACTAGTTTGTCATTGCCTCTGGATTTTTGTGTCTGAAGTGCCTGCATATTGCAGGAACCAGGGGGCTGAATCACTACAGGCAGCCCACAGGTCTGGTGACTTCATTTCCTGGGTTATATAAAATCCAAACTTCCTAACAAATTGTCTGCAGGAAGTGTTTACCACATTGATATAGAACAATTAGAGCACACAGAAACCTGACCAGGTTGAAAAAACAATTACGTGGAATACTGACATTATTTATAAAGGCCTTTAAACATGGCAGAGGGGTTGCCAGCCAGTGAGCCACCAACAAACCTACCTACCTGGGTTCCAGAGTAGACGTATTTAGTTAGCTCTCAGGGCTAGACTGATTTAATGTGAAGGGTGGAGACCTGTGTGGAAAAAATGCAATTAAGGCATTATGTCTAGTTTGCTACATTCTCTGTAATAAATTGGTCACCTGTGTAGAACAAGAAGTCTTATATTCATATTTGTTAACATGGATCTTCAGTATGTCTGCTGAGGTCTCTAGAGTTAGTCGAGATTTAAACAGTCGAATTAACAACTGAGTATGTTGATTTGTGTGGGGAGATGGCCTCCTACTGCAAAAACGTACTCCTGTTCTGAGCTGTTTGGAGCCATGAAGAATGAGGGCTCCCTGCACTGGCATGGTGATGCTGCAGGAAATAAGGTTGATAGAAACAACAACCACCCGTTAATCTCTCACTCCATAGAGTTACAAGTTAGACAAGTATTTTCCCATCCTATGTAGTCTGCGGGCTCTTGGGTACCTCTTTTGCACCAAAAGTTCAGCCTGATGAATTATTCTTTATAATACAAAACAGCAACAAAACAAAGAGCAACAGAAAACTGTTGATGATTACATAAAATATGCCACTTTCAGATTCATGGGTTTGCTTCCTAAAGACCCCAACCAAAACAAACAACTTCTTATGGAGCTGTTATTGAAGCCATGTTTGTTAAGCCTTGATTCTCTGGCCAAGTTCTGTTAGTGAGTTTTATGGTTTGCAGATTTTCATCAGGATGGCAGGCTTCTGTTCATTTAATATTGCAAATTATACCTATCAAAAGAATTTTTATCAACATGTGTAAATAGAACCTTGGCCTGGAGTTTGAAAAGAAGAAGGATGCAGCTGCTGTGATGTGCTGTCCAGCACTACCTTTATGCAGAAGATGAAGCAGCAGAGAAATTGGGAAAAGTACATCTTCACATTCAACTGGAAATATGGAATTGCAGAAAGCAAATCAGCAAGCTATGTAAGTTGGCTGTTTCAGCATAACTTTAAGTAAAATCTGAAACAGATATTGCTTTGACTGCTATTTTGTATGCAACAGTGGAAATTTGTTCTCTGAATTGTGACTGTCTCAGGGGCTCTTGCTTGGAGGTGAAGAATGCCCACCTATAAGGAGTCCCCAGTGTTACTTTTTATCCTTAGAATCTTAAGTCAGAGTCCTTCCCTGGTGGTGCAAAAGAGTTACTAAAATTTAGCCACTTACGGGGATTGGTGTTATACACTAGTACTGTCAAAGGACTAGATTTCCCAAATGAGCACTTAAGTGGTGCACAACTTCTTTGAGCCACATGTTTTCTGTTACGGAAATTCCCTGTTAGGACTATTTGTCAGAAGGTTAATTGTTTAACGTTTGGGCTTTTTTGCTTTTAGCTGATAGCATTCAGATCCCTTGCTATGAAATTGCAGCTTTCTTAGTTTTCCAAGAAAGCCTTGCTTCTGCTGAGTATCTGGCTAATTTCTTGCCTACCTTCAGTGACATGTTTGGCTAATGAAGGGTTTTTAATGCGTTATCTTCGTAGAAGTCTGTAATACTGCAGTCTGCACATTTCCCATTTAAAGCAGCACTCTTTTTTTAAGACCATCTCCATTGCAATAAAATGTCTTTCTCATTTCTTCTCATCTGTGAAAGGATTGTGATACTTCATTACCATGACAAACTATGGACAGTAGGATTTGTATAGCTCTTAAATATCATGCTACACTTCATTCTGTGTCAGGACTCCTAAATAGAAATAGTATGATTTTCAGAGATGGGGAACAAATACAACTGAAATGAAACCTAGTACATCCTGCTGCATAGATTAAAGTGCTTAACTATATTGACTATAGGAATCAGCATCTTATAAAGGAGTATGAATTATTACTATGTGCTGAAACACAGTACGTACACTTAAATGTGACCAAATATAGGGCTAGGGACCTAAGCTTTTACATCTGAATTTGGAGAGAGTTTGACATTTAGAAAATTATGAGCTTTTATTTTGTTGCAGTTTTGGCACACCCAAAGCATCTCAGAGGGGGCATCTAAAATTACTAAATACTTTTAAGCTTTTGGCCTTAGAATTTAGACTCTGCTACCCATTTTCTCTTTGCTGGGATGCAGCCACTTACAGCACGAGTTTTAAAGATTCAAATAGAGATATCTTCTTCAATTCACGTCAAAATTCATGTTGGTATCTAAATCAACGTACTCCTAATTTATGCTGAAATTTGTAAAGAGAGCATGCTCTTATATGTTTCATGTTAGAGAATTAAAAAGCCTTTTTGCAGTCTGACTCAGCTTTAAGTTGTATTGCAGGCCTTGACTGTGCATGAGGACATACATGTAGACTGAGCTCTTGATGTAACAGTAAAAATTATATGCTTTTGATGCATCGATTCTTGCGTGAATCAACCTCTAGTGCTATTAAACTGTTTGTGGGGAATTTTTTAAAGACTGACTGAGCCCTCTGAGATTTCATTCTCTCTGTTCTCCAAGTCTGCCTGTTTTCATTTTAAAACAAACAAATAACTTCCCTACCCCCCTCACCCCCAATCAATCCTGAAGAAAAAACTGTCAGCTTTAGAAATGCAGTAAATATGGGGAGAGTAAATGGGGTTTTTTGGTTTTTTAAAAATAACCTTGTCTTTGGGAAGGAAAATCTGAATTGTGATCATCAGAAGAGTCTGGAAAATATGTATGTAAAGAGCTTAATGGAAGATAGAGGGTGTATGTGTCTCCTACTAAAATAATAAAACAAAAAAAATGCTGAGTGTCTGGGTAGGAATATAATGGAAGCAAAGGTGATTGTTTACAATGTAGTAATAAAGCCAGGAAGGGTGTTTTCAGCTCTGCTTGCTCTGCAGCATGGCTTTTGAGCTATCATGGCAGAGTGTATGGGAGAAATTGCCATCATTATAGTGAATCTGGAAAAGGTAGATGCAGTTCTCCCCCTGGGCTTATTGTGCCCAGGGAGCTGGGCAGTCCTTAGGTCTCTGGGAATCTGTAGCCAGGGTGGGGGCTGATCTGGTGTTCGTCTCACAGATCTGTCACTGAGCGGCCGTGTCTGATCCCTTGAAGTGGTTTCTCCAATGTGTTGTTCTGGCCTTGCCTTTCCTGTCCTGGCAAGGCTTGAGGTGCTGATGCAGAATCAACTCTCACCTCATATTGCCCAGGCATTCCCCTGAAGCTGGAATAGGACTTCCATGCACAGATTAGGTAGTTCAGTGTTTGCTGTGTGGTGCTTCATACGGGCTGTATAGGATTCATGAGGTGTTCACTGATTCACCATCTACCTGTTTGCATGTGTGTGCACATTTATATTGCAGGTACTTCCTGCAAGTATTCCTTGCTGTGAGGTCTCTGGTTACTCAACAGCTTTCTTACAAGTTACTGCTCTTAGTAGCAGACAGAAAGACCTGGCTGTTGGGAACTGAGAGGTTCTAGCTAAGATGCAGGGACTTGGGGTGGATACGAAATAATAGTGTGTGGGGGAAAATGAATGCAGTATTCTACAAGCACGTATCTTTGTTGTCTTTGCTCAGCTGCAGAAGTCACAGCCATCAGTGTCAATGCAACGGTCCTAGAGAATAAAGGCCATCATCTTTTGCCAGCTCTGTAGCACAGTGGTGCTCTCACAAGCTGTGTCTGAGGGAGCAGTCTGAGGGAAAGGTCCTGTCTGCCTCTGCACACCTGCAGAATCAGAGCTCGGCATCTTGGCACTGGTGGGAAGGAAGTCTGGCCTTCAGGCAGTACTCTGTAAAATGCAAGCAGGTTCTCCTTTTATTTTCTTTTAGCAGCCAAGATGGAATACTATTTTGACCCAATCAGATACAATTAGTCTGATTCCATTTGTATCTGTCAAACTCATCTTAATTGCAAAATAATTTGTTTATCAAATTACTTGTGCATATGTATGTCTTCAGCATGGTACAAGGCAGAGCAACTCCGCCTGTCTTTTGAAGGATTCCGATAGGATTAGGGCTTCAGCAAGACTAAAACTGGCCTTCAGTTTTGTGGAGAAATGCTAGACAACATGGATTATATCTTTCTTGTTCTGTAGCTACTAATGTAAATGCTGTGTGCTTCAGTTTGTGCCTCTCTTAGCATGACTTACCAAAATTAAGCTGGTATAAAGAAATAAAAAATATGGAAAGAAATGTAGCAGAGCAGAATAATTTTCTCTGTACACCAAAAGTATTTAATCCAAAAATCATAAAAACTCCTATCCCTGAGACTGAAAACAAGGGCATTAATTGAGTCATGGTACACAATCTCTTGTTAAAAATCTCTCAAAAATGCCAAATATCACTTTTCATTCTGAGATAAACATCCTTTTTTAGCAGACTTGTACAAACTGGCAAGTGGGATGTTGTTTCGATAGGCCTGATGGTGCACACAACTATCTACAAAGCCCATTCACCTCTTTGATGTCACTTACGGGTTCTGAAGGAGTCAGGGTTTCTCTGTTCTGTTAAATTTTTTGTGTGATATAATGGAAATCACTTTGGGTTTATATTTCTGCTCAATTAGTATAAAATGCAGAGACAGATGTGCCCGGATACTGCAGAGATAAGTCCAGGTAAGTCCTTCAGTAGGTTCTGTGGGCTGCCCACCTAGCTTGCTGTTTTTGGAAAGAAGCAGACCTGCTTTTGGCAGTGTATTTTGTGTGTGACGATGTTGTAGATACCTAAAAGACAAACACTTTTGTTTTGCCAATTGTGTTCAGCTTTACAAAAATAACATAGTTAAAATTAGGATTGGATGAGATTAGGTAAGCCATTTAAAATGAAGATAACCTTTTTTGATAGTCTGATTTTCAAAGTGAAAGTAGCTGTGGGCGGATGCTGGGAGATGCAGAGAAGCAGGCAATGAAGGACACGCTGGGGAAAAAGTGTATCTCTTCACCAAGGTCTCATCCCATGGAAATACAGACTGTCCTCCCAAGGTCTGCAGCTCTCCCGCATTTGCAGAGCAGTGACTGCCTGTGAGAGGAACATCCTGGGATTCCCCTCCCTGGTGCTGTGAAGCTGTCATTTTTATCAATGTCACTGCTGCTTCCTGTTTGTGGGAAATTCATGGTGGGAATAAGATCGTTTTGGATTTCAGCTCAAATAAAATCGAAGGAAAAGTCCTGAGAATGAGAATTGTGGCTGTTTTGGCCACTTCGGTAATCCAGTCCTGTTACTGCAACTCAGTTTTTCCACCCTCCCTTTGGTGCTTTCTCCTGCCAGGAGCTGGATTTCTGTCCCAGCAAACAGTGGGAGGCTTGGTAGGGGCAAATCCTCAATGTTACGCTACTCACCTTGTTGAAATTTTTGGTCTGTGGCTCACAACTGTTGTGGACATTTTTATTTTGGTTGTGTAAAATAAACCTGGGTGGTTTCTCTCATCTGAGGAGGCTAAGCAGCTCAGTTAGTACCTGCAGGAGAACTCACTTAGCCTGGTGTCTTTCCTCAGTGCTTTCCACACTCCTCTTGTCCTTACTCTCAGGGGTTGCATAGCCCTCCTGTCTCCATCTGTTGGTACTGGCCTTAGTTTCCTATGACCTTTACTTTTGGTCCTGTTTGGAGCTGTTTCACATCATTAGTGTTAATAATTAGTTCCTGCTCCTGAATGGTCTGTCCCCTTAGTGTTGGGTGGTGGTGATCTCTCTCGTCTTTTCAGTCGCTGTTTGATAGGGTGAAGGATCAATAACCAAAATTATTGTTGGAGAGAAAAATTGAGGATTGCATCTCCCAATGAAGGATGCCATGCAGCTAGTAAAGATTTTCTCCTTACTCCCTGAAGTATCTACATCTCTCTGCATTTTAAGCACAGGAACCAGGAATGGAATTAAGGGATAAAATATCCTCCTCATTATCATTAAGAACATTTCTTCATGGCCTCTTTTATAAATCAGTAATGGAGGGTAATGGAGCAGAAGGTTCTTTCTGAGATCTTAATTAATCCAAGCAGAGATGTGTGTCTGTGATGTGAGTTAGGATTAGAAATTAGCTCTAAAAACAAAGCAGCCTATGCAAAATTGATGAACGCTGGCCTATAAAACAATTCAGTGAATGAGTTCCCATTTGTAATGTGGCATTCCTTGAAATAATTGGCCAACACAGTCTTCATCAGAGGAGGTAGTAAAGACTGAATGAATAATTTTATCACTATAAGTTAATTTATGAAGGTGTGGAGAGGGTTGCAGATCTGTTCTTTCACTGAGCCAGACCCTAGTGTGTTACTGTGGCCTTTTAAAAAGATGCTCGTTTTACTTTTTGAGCTGCACCTTGAATACAGAGGCCTGTGATCTGCTTGGGTGGTTCAGTCAATCTCTGAGGGAGGGAAGGTATCCAGGAAAAAAGTGTAAGAGTGTGTATGTGGGCATCAGAGAAGAGAGAGGGGTTGGAGGAATGACAGGCTTCCATGTCAGAAAGTGAACTTCTTCCCTACGCACGCCTGCAGGAGTGGGTGTTGAGGGGAGGCTGACTGCCTGACTTGCTGCTGGAAATCTTCCATGTTTTCAGCAGAGTGAAAAGAAAATTATTTTTATTGCTATTAAAAAGTGCTTCTGCACTTACAGTGTCTGTAAGTGAGTATTACAGTGCTGCTCAGTGGAAGGTTAGCTGAAAGTCACAGGATGTGTTTAGTGTGATGCCTTGGGAGGCCTCGATCTGCATTGCATCTGTAATGGTATCAAAACTGAGTACAAAGGATTAGGAGGTTCCCATGGTCAGTAATGGGATACAGGAGTCCTTTACATGGGGCAGGGGTGCTCTTTGGTGAGCTGTGGGAGGGGAAAGTGAAGGCCATGAGGATTATGAGCAAGGAAGGGCAAGAAAAAGCATGTAAGAGGACAAAGCATTGTCCAGGGGAAAGAAAGATGACTAATGCTCATTTCCAAAGGCTCCAGGTATATGAAGTGCCCTCCTGGGAGCAAGGCATTACCTTGCTCTGTAAAGAAGTGTCTGTATGGGCTGGGGTATGTGGCACCAGGACTGAAGGACAATGGTGGTGACGGATGAAAGGTGATGGCTCCTGTGTATGTCTCTGTTTCTCAGGAAACTTCCTCAGTGAGAAAAAATTTTGCAAGGGATGAATGCTGCCAAAATACTGATTTTATGATTTATTTGTTTGTTTATTATTTTTACCTGCTGCTTTATTCTGTGGGGAGACTACGTTGCCCAAGATTTCCTGTTGCTGTTTGGGTAAGATGTGTCATTTCAACCAAAATAATATGGGAAGATGAGAGTGATGAGGTGTTCAGTGGCCAGCTGCCCTTGTATGTAACAGGGGCACAGAATACAGGGGTGCTTGCCAGACAGGTGCCTTGGATGGGCGCTGATGCCGTGGCACCCTTGCTCTGCCCATCCTGGATGTTGCCCTGCTAGTCAGAGAAGTCAGCTGCCTCCCTTTGCTCCTCATGATAGCATAGCAAGCTTGATGAGTGTGGTATGGTCTGAGCAACAGGTCTGGTGTGTTGCATTGCCCTGCCCAAGCTGCAGGAATCAAGGACAGGGCTGCTCAGTAGGTACCTCCAGACAGCCCCAACCACCTGGTCTGCATACCTTATTATACCTCCCCTCCTTTCTTCACCCTTCTCTCTCCATCTCCATAGCTGCCTCTTAACTAGCAACTGGTTTGTGAAAGGTGGGACTAAGCACTTTGCTTAGATGCCTTCCTCAGCTCACAGTGTCACAGGGCTGGAGTGTCTGGAGGTGGTTATTCTGGCCATGGTCTCGTTATTTTTATAGTTAGATTAGGCAGCCTTCTGTGCTCCCTTCTAGGCATTTTGTGTGCCCCTCTCATCAGTGTTACCACCCTGGCGGCATCAGCCAAACCAACGTGTGCCACAGAAAAATGAGCATTGTCGACAAGCCTTTTCCTTGCCAGCAACAGTGAAGCAGAAGAGTATTCCCGGCAACTCTGCGTGCTGCAAATAGTCTTTGTTACCAGCAATTAAGGATTGGATGTGATTTTAAAGAATTATATTGGCCTCTGTTAAACTTAACCCTTTCAAATCAAGTCATTATTTGGCACAAAACATGCTTTTTCCTCTGCAGCTAGTAAAATGCAGAGGTTGAGAATGTAAGTCTTCTGTATCAAAGAAGAAGAAAATTAATGAGAGGCGTGACTGTGCTTCTGGTAACACTGTGTTACCTGAGAGGACAGGGAGAAATCACAAATCCTCTGCAGGGAGTTTGTTGGCTTCCCATGAGAAATTCCTAATCTGGCAGGTCAGGTCCACTCTCATTCTTCATTTTTCTTAACATTCTCCCCTCTTATGTCTTTTAAGGGTGAGAAACCCAGTCCTCCAAGGAAATAGAGTGGTTGCCTCCAAAGCATGGGGTAGTGCTCTCCACTCTACCCTCAGTCTTCTCTCTTTCTAGCTCATTAGGGAACCCTTGCCAATTAGGCCTCCCAATAGCTAGTTAGACAGGAATAGGTCTGCAGTGAATGTATCAGATTGATTGCATGTGTTCTTTGTATCGCTTGTGAGTAAATGATTGTGTTCTCTGGGCAGTTCATAAATTTGTCTAATTCTTCACGTAATCCTCATCAAAAAAAACCCCCAAACGTAAGAGAGTCATCAAGGGCACAATTCTGCAGCGGAATAAAAAGAATGCAATTTTTTTAGCCCAAGTTATTTTAGAGGGCTTACAAATCCAAGGAGTATTTAGTAGCAGTTTTGAAAATGTAATCCAGTGCTCTTTTCTGTTTATTATTTTGATTCCTTTCAGTCATTTTTCTGTTTGGTTTCTTTTGGTGTTTTTTCCCTCCAGTTTTATCAATTGCATGCTCAAAATTCAGGGCCATGAGTTAAAGTGCAGGAAAGATTAGCTCCAGGTTTATTGAGAAATAACTCTTACTCAGTGAGTGTCCAAAATGTCCAAAAGGAAGAAAAATTAGAGTACTCTTTGGGGACCTATACCCATTGCTAGCATGGCTAATTACTATTAAGTAATTACTAACTCTTCAGTAGTGGCCATAACTGAATTTTATGAGCACAACAGAGGATAAGGCTAAAAGAAGCAGCAAAGTTTACTAAAAATAGTAGGGTGGGAGAGTCCTGTACCTCCTCTGGACATGTTCAGGGTGTGGGGGAGAGCTGGTGTCCCTGACATCCGTCAGAGAAATATGTCACCTGGACAAGGTGCCTGGAGGACAGCTTGTTTGATGCCTACCAAAATGTATTTATTCCTCTTTAAGGTTTGGAAATAAACTGATGTCCTGGCTTCCTCTGCCAGTGCTGTGGCAAGTGCCATGAAGGAAGGGGTGTGGAGGTGTCCCTTGCGAGCTCTGTGCCTGTACCGCAGTAGCTGCTTTGGAAGAATGTGGAGAGAAGGCACAGATTAGATGAGATTTGTATTCTTAGAGCAAAGGGTAAGCATCCTGCTCCACCTGCCCCTCAAACTCCTGCAGCATACTTCCAGTTTGCACACTGTTCAGCACTGTGTCTGTCTTCTTCCCTTATTGTTTTTCTAACAATTCATCTTTTTCCACAGAGCTGGGCAGGCCTAGCAGTAAAATAAAGCAACGGTTTACAATCAAAGCTCAAGACAAAAGTATTAGTGCTTAGAAGGCTGATGACTGCAAGAACAAACTATAGATATAGTCTTTGTGCCTCCCTAGCTGTCTCAGTACCTCTCACTCAAAGGCTCTGTTGCACATACTTACTTGAGGGAGATGACCTGATCTCTTCCCACATCAGATAAATTCTTCAAAATTTGGGGCAATTCAATTTCCTGTATAATGTTGCTGGTCTTATTTTTAATAACAGCCAACAGCAAAGCACTTTGCCAAGATCTACTGCTCCTCCCTTATAGTCAGTCTCTTGGTCATCCTCTCCCCAGCATGAGGGAAGGTTTCAGGAGAGAGCATTGGTAGCTCCATGTTGGACTCCTACATGCACTTGTGCACTGCTGTTGACTCCTTTACTCTTCTGGGGGCAAATGGCACAATTTCCATGTGCTCTCTGTGGGGTGAGAGGATGGGATAGGCAGGGAAGCTTCCCTGAGAGACGTGACTGTAGCAATAGTTGTGACTGCACACTGATGGTGGATAGCTCCTTTGAGGAAGGAACGGTCATTGTTTGCCTCCCATCTGGCTTACCCAACAGTCATACCAAACTTACCTTCCCAACCCTGTGCTAGTGAGGGGGTGCTTAACATTCCTTTCCCTCCCACCTGGAAGGCCTCAGCCCTGGAAAGGTGAAATAAAAGCTGATTGTTTGCCTAAGGTGGTCACCGTGAGCACAGTTGGGACCCATCTACTCATCGTACCCTGTCAGAGCTGGTGTTGACTTCTGCTTTCAGCCCTTGTACCATTGCCATAGTTCTGTAGGCTGCCATCCAGAAAATGTGTGGGGATGTATGCAACATGAGTGGAAGAGGAAGGTTTGCTGGATGTGGTGAGGGAAGAGCATGCAAAAAGCTTCTGTTTTGGAAAGGGATGAGTAGTTTAGATGCCTGGGTTCCCAGTGGAGGTGAGAAAGATCAATAGTATGGCCTTCTATGACCATCTGAAGTGACATGATGGAATCTGGCTAGAAATATGCAGAAGAGCATGGTTGAAACCTGGGATTGCTCAAAATGAGCTAAAACTCCAAGTACCGTATCAGTAGCTGCTTGGTACAGGAGAGGAGAGCTGACTTTTGTAACTAATTTTTTTATTTACCTGTGTCTCTTTAACAGAAACTGAAGTATCTAAGGGGGAAAATTTAAAGCCTCCTGAGAATCTGAAGTTCAAAAAATTACCAGGACTAAAAGATACCAGTAAACCTCTAAGGCTTTTTGAATAAATAGTGTGGAGTCACAAAAATAATGAATTATGGGCTTCTCCCCAATCCTGGTGAAGTCCAGAGGGGTCTCATCATGCTTCTTCAGATGGAGGATGATATCCCAAGTGTGTAAGAAATAGACCTGTTGGTTTCTTTAAAGGACCAGACAGCTTTATGGATAACGGTTGTATTTTAGCCAGTTATAACTAGCTGTTTGTGATGAGGGGAAGTTGTTGTCGTTGTAGTGCCTGTTACTGACTGCTTGCTGAGTCACTTCGACAATAATTAGGGAGATGAAAGGCCAGTGTAGAGTCCTGGAGAACCAGTTCCTGGCCAAGTGCCTCTATCTTTTAAGACCTTTTTAGTGTACCTCTTTGATAAAAACTTCAACAGCAAATACAGAGCTACTAAGCAAGGAGCCTATCCTGAACTGATGAGGTAAGATTTGGAAGTGCAGGTATCTGCTATTCCAAACAAGGGGCATGCTCTGAAGCCACAGAATAAACAAATGATGACTGGCAGCAACTCAGAGCAGAGAAAAGTTAAGAGAGAACTTGTAATTAGGAGAAGCTGCTACTTGAACCAAGAGCATTGTAAGGATTTGAAGGATTTTTAAGAGGGAGTAGAAAGTAAATTGGGAACTGGTTCTCTGAGCATGAAGAACACTGAAGGTACAGACAGAAGTAGGAGATTCCATATTAGCCGAAAACCGTACTGGTGTCCAGGGGTTTCCATGAATTCTCATGGGTTTCCTTCTCAGACACCTGGAGTTTCTTATGAGTAACCTGGTGGGGGCATTTAGGGACACCACAGTAGCCATCGGAGTTGCTAGGAAACTCAGTTATATTAAAGACGGGATTAAAATTCAACTAGAAGGTGTAAACCTACATGGCATAGAATTGAGGGCAGGCAGGAATATCATGTGAAAGGTTGCCATCTCCTTCAGTGGCAGCAGTTGGAAAAGATGTGATAAAAGCGGTCACAGGAGGAGGCAGGATCAGTGTGTAAGAGATTTTAAAGCAAGGTTACAGGAGACAGGCCTGAGGCTTTCTGAACTGTGAAGGAGATCATATCTAAAAATATTTTTAAAACCCCAAAACCTGTGAAGGGAATAGTGAAACATTTTCATTTCCTTTCTGGTTTTCTTCTTGAATGAAGCCCCTTTACACTCCTTACTGTAAAGTTAGTATAGCAAATGCAGAGCTAATCAAAGTATATACTTCCTTTCCCAACTCCTTGTCAGCTGCTGCAACCTGCAGTTGCAAGAGATGGAGGCACATGAAATAAGGGCTGTGGACTTACCATTGAAACACACTGGCAATTTTGCAGCACAATGCAGCATTTGTGTTATAGTACCTGGAGGAATAAGTGATGGTACTGCTCACAAGCAGGTATTGGGAAGGAGCCTCCTGTAGAGCTCATGCACAGCCGTGCACAATTAGCTGGCTACTTACTTCTTCCCGTTTGTCACTCCAGGTCACACGCATCATTTCTCTCGCGCTTTTAGAGATAGCTATGGCGGTGCTGGCACGGCAGCCCCAGTGGACCACTTGTCTAATCTGCTGTGGCAGTTCGCCTTCTATGTAGGCCACTGCAGAACAAATTAAACTTTTGATGTTTTCATTTTCTTCTGCAAATGGCTTCCTTCTTTGGTTCAGCTTTTCATTTGTATCAGCATTCACTTTTTTTAACTGCGTGGCTCTGTCCCTCACCTTTGGCCTTGCAGAGAATCCAGTCACTGTTTTCCTGCAAATGGCAAGTGTATTTTCAAGGCCTAGGCTTTAAATGGTTGTTCTGGCAGAAAAAAAAAAAAAAAAAAAAATTCCTCTCACGCCCTTGACATGAAAATAACAATGTGAACAATGGGAGCTGGCCGGAGCCAGCCTGACGCTGGAGCGCGCCGCGTGGAAGGAGGTTGAAGAGGGAAAAAAAAAACCTCTACAAGCCGTGGAGGGAGGATGTTCAGCAGACTATTTGCATCAGAGTTTGAGAACCCACACAATAAAAATGAAAGTGCAGAGTGCAGGCCAGCTGCCTGAGATAAGATCACATTATTGGAAAGGGGAGAAACGTACTGTCTCCACGCTAGCTGGGCAGGCAGCAGAAGTACTCCGCAAAACAAGTGGTGAGATCAGACGTGCAGCCCCTCTTCCTTCTTTGCTGACGTATTGAGTGATTTTGATTGATTTTTGTATGTCACGGTATGCCACAGCCAACCTGGGAGAATTAAGCAGATGGTACAGCGTGCAGGGGAATTATGTGGAGCGTGGATACGGAGGGCAGCTAAAATCAATCATTTTTAACAAGTAAATGCAACTTTGTGCAGTTCCCCAGCAGCGGTAGGGCCGTAACTGATGCGATGGCTTTATTGCAGCTGTTTGTGGGTGCGTTTGGCCTCAAATGGGGAGGAAAGAAGGCTCTGCTGTGGCTCAAACAGAGCTCTCATTTGTTCTCTGCACAGCTCTGGGATTCAGTTCCTCGCATCTGTGGCAAATCATCTTATTTACCACCTCCAGTGACCAATTCAGATGTCAACAGAAATGTCAGTTTTAGAAACTCACAGATGCTGTTAGGGGTAATGAACTAGCTGGATTATTTTATCGTGTATTTAACATACACTGTGATAAGACTACAGGGTTGGGTTTGAACTTTCTCACCTAATTTTTAACTCTAGGAGTTTTTTAATGAAAATTACTAAAAATAATTTTAATCCCCCCTAAATTACCTTTAAAGTTACTGTGTGCCTTCCTCAAGCATTACAGAAGATTGAGGGGCTGAACTCTGTTTTCATTTAGTATGAGCTCTGTTCAGCATCTTGTGTTGCAGGCCAGTGTTGGTGGTTTAACTTTATGCTCTGTGGTTGATTTCCTGGGCCTGCTACGCTACTTTTATACTCAGTGATAAAAAAGTGATTGCCTGTGTGATTGCCAAGCGGACACGGAGGGTTTACAGCAGTGCCTGCCGGCCATTTTTCTCCACCCTCGTGTGGGCAGGTGCTAGCATGTAACAGTGCTTGCAGCTCCAGTGCTCTCACCTGCTGTGTCCTCTAGGGCTCCTTGTCTCCTGCTCTGGATTTGCAGCCTCTTAAAACAATTAGGAAGAGATTTTAGGATGAATTTCTTGAATACCACAACATGAGCTTTATGTCTCTTCTCATGTAAAGCGTGGACAACATCTTCTTTTTACTGCCTTCTCCATGCATGCCCCTGGGCACAAAAAATACCAGATGTAGGAAGACCCTGTGCTAAACAGGGGCAGCTGGAGAAATTTCGTTACAGAGCATGGTACTGTGCTGTTGATCCCTGGCAGCAAAAGGTTGCTAAGCTATCCTGCAAACAAGGGATTCTTCTGCATCTTTTGTGACCACTATGATGGTGTGCCAGAAGAGAATACCTTTGTCTATGCCCTGTGGTCATCATGGACCTGGGCTGCCAGTATGAATGTGTTTAGAACCACAGGCACTAGTGGTGATTGCATGGAGCTGTAGATGTTTGTGTAGGCATTGGATCAGGATTGTCACAGGAACTGTGTGTGTGTGGATTTGACATCTTTAGCAGAACTGTTTAAAAATTACTTTCCTGTGCTCAGAATTAAATGCAGGATGCATTTGTCTGTGTGGAGATGCTAGTCCTGTTTAGTTTTATTATAATGGTTTTTTACATTTTTGTGCACTGTTGAGCTATTGTTGATGCATACATACAAGTAAATACCTGTGAGAGTCCTGCCATACTGAGTAAGCCAGCAAGTATGGTGACTAGAAGAGAGACCATGAAGCTTCAGATTGCTACTCATTCAGTGTAAAAACGTGAGCAACTGGTTTAAACTTTCAGTGTCTTTATGATTCCTCCTCTTTAAAACAGTCTGCATTAGTTGCTTCTGGAAGGAGCTTTTGTTTTTTGGATAAAGGTGTTGTAGAAGGAAAGAGCACCACTTCAGATTGCCCAGCTCTGCCCGGTCAGCCTTTGCTCATCAGACTTTTTTTCTTCATCAGTTATATCGGTGTCAGGGAGAAAAAGAGCTCTGACTAACTAGTCAGTGGGTAATGGGTGGGGACTGTGGCCCACAGATTAATTAGGATATTTGCTCCCTCTGTTTACTGACACTTGAACTTAAGTAGGCACATCCCGTAGAAGAACATTACTGTAACTCAGTTTCCTGGTATTTTAGAAAGTATAACCTTCCACACTCAGCTGCATCTCTAGAATATTTACTGGGTTTGTTTTTGAATTCTAGCTCTTGTTTGTTTCTTTTTCTAAGTGGGCTTTCACATACTGAAGTATACCTATATATAGACTTTTCTGAACCATGCACAGTAGTAGGGAAAAGTCTCCACTATTGTCTAGGATTATCTTAAAGAAAAATAGTAGAAACATGCAACACAAACTATAAGATACTTTAAGTTCTCAGTAAAGTCTATTCAACTCTTTGTCTCCCTCCTAAAGAGAGACTTTTCCATAATTCTTTTCTATATATATGTGGAATTATTTTTCATTACTATTTTTATTAAAAGAATTGTGTTTCAAGAATTGCTCAATCCGCTTGGCTTAAACAAAAAAATAATGTCTGAATTGTCATTATAATTTAATTTTTAGGCTGACAATCCTTCTGGCATGGGATGCTTGTAGCCTAAATGGTTTCTGCTATATAAGGAAATGGATTTTATTTAACTTTCCCAACCAAGTCTATGTGCACAAGAGAGGAGCATCCAAATTCAGACTAATAATAGAAATTTTCTAACTGCATTCATGAGTTTCTGCTATGGCTCTGTAACTAGTAGTCAACAGTCGATATGATTGCTCATCTCTGATTTCACAGAGGCTAGAGGTTACAGGTGTGTTTTCTTAGTCATTTTAATATGTTGAGTCTTTTTGTTTCAAAGTCTCTGTTGGCAGCTATTTGGATGTGGGCTTTGCTCTGTCTTCCCTGTAGTTGCTCCTCCCACTGTGCTGGCTCTGAGCTTGGGTGATGAAGGCAAAGGTAGGGCTCTTGCGTCAGAATCCCAGGACTCCTGAAGTCCCAGTCCTTGCCTTACCATCCCATGTGTTCTGAGGTGGACAGCAGGTCTACTTGCTGAAGACCAAGCTGCCAGGTAACACACAGAGCTCAAATTCCTGACCCTTCATGTGCTGTGCTGGGGTCTGTGCACACTCATACCAAAATCAGCTCTTGAGCTTCCTGGCACAAGCAGCTATACCAAGTGGTGGGATTCAGCCTCCTGAGATCAGTTCCTCTGGTGCCAAGAAGGTAGCTGGTGGCTCCTGCACCATCTCTGAGTAAAGGGGATGTAAGATGCAATGGAGTGGGAGCAGGCAGGCTGAGTCTGGCCCTCTGGCTTCAGCAGTTGCCTGACTGACTGTGATGCCAGCTGATTTTCTGGGTTGAGAGTAACCCTTAGCTGCAGTATTCACGCATGGGCAAGGACTCTGCACACATGGAGGAAAAGTGCAAAAGCCTTTATTGCGTATCCGAAATTCCCTTAAATACCAGTAGCTAACAGGATATCACATCATATAAACAGGAAAGATGTTCACCTCAATGTCTCCCAATCACCTGGAGTATTTCCCAGACATTGCCTATTATGGTAAAAGGTAAACAATACCTTACAAGGTCAGAAACTGCAATTATCACATCTCATAGGGCTGACACTGTCCAGAAACCCACAATGCTCTCTCAGCCCATCCCCGGTGACCTGGCTGTAATCCCAGGGTCCCCTCCAGGTCTGAGAACGAGGCTCTTTCTTCGGCCGACAAGGCCTAATCTCTCTTCCAGCACACAGTGTAGCCCAACACTTAGCCAACTTCCCTCAGGGCTGTATCTACAGAAAGGGTGATACTGCTACCAGGTACTTATAGATGCAGTATTTTGCTTATTAGTGTTTCACAGGTGCTTAAAAGGAGAGATCTGCTTCAGGGAAAGGAAACCAATCGTGCTCCATATTGACCCACACATTACATCCTCCTGGTCCATGAAAGTGAGTTTGTAACTCCTCTTTCCCTGCACACCCTCCCTCACTGATGACTGGGAAACACAGAGACAGAGCGTAAGCTGCTTTGGTGGCCCAGGTCATGGTACAGAGGTGCGGTGCCGTGCCCAGCTGCCTGCGAGCCAAGTCCTGCCTGTAGGAGCCCACCAAATCTCTTCTCACTTGGTAATGAAGCACAAGAATCCTTTTTGCACGTCTGCTGAGATGCATTTCTTGTACTTGCAATGCTTTGTGTTGATTCTCTGATTTTGCTTTTCACTGTAAATTGACGTGGTGGGCAGCATAAGGTGGTGGAATGCTGCGTCCTTACGGAAAACGTCCCTCTTGGTGTCCACGTTCGGGCAGTGCCACTCAAGCACACTCACTAACACCCAGCACCTCGTGCGGTGACAGCACGTGCACACACTGAACCTGGATAGCTCAGAAGCGTCGCTGAGGACAGAGGCGGGAGGGGTTCTTTGTATGGGGTTCCACGGAAAGGGTTTATTGTGGCAGGGAAGGGTGTCCACACACACGTGAATGGGTCCAGGGACAAAGAACACAAAATGATTTAAATATGGGGTTGGAAGGGGCGGGGAGAGCATCAGGGCCACTCACCCGCGGGCACAGGGGCGGTACATAGGTGGGGTTGAGGTAAGGGAGCCAATGAGGGAATAGCGAGGGAGGAGCAAGGGTCAATGGGAGAGCCGGGAAGGGAGAACTTTCCAGAGGGGAGACATACAGTGTAAAAAGAGGCAGGGAGGCCAACAGGCCAACCAGCTGGGGAGAATTAACATAAAGCAGCAAAGCCTGATGGGGAGACCTTCTTCCTCATCGTAACCTTAGGAGTGAGTTCAGACCTCAGAGCTGCCCCACCAGCAGACTTTTACTGCTTTGGGGCCCCTTGGCTCATTGGTCACTCCCATTATGGGCTCACGCACCGCAACAGAGTCCCTTGGCATTGGAGGATTTGAGTGGTTTCAATCCAGCAACAGGAGACTTGGACCTGTAAATCTGTGGCTGAGGTGAGTGTGATGATTGGCCCATGTGCAGTCCTTCACAGCACATATTGCCATTATGCATAAAGGATACTTAACAGCCAAAAAGAGCTACAAATGCTGTAAGTTTAGCCTCCTCCTGTCCCCCAGTAATGGCTGATAGTATTCCTGTAGTCCACTGGACAGAGAGATTTGGTAAGGAAGTAGCAGGACATGAACAAGTAGTATCACAATGGGCACCCCATGCCACTGTTGGCTTTGTGCACTGTGGTCTGGTTTTCCCCAAGAGCACAACTGCTCTTCCCTGAAGCTGTCATGAGGCCATGTGGGGTGAGTATCAGTGACAGTGGCGTGCTGTGGTGTGCTCCTCATGATGAAAGGGAGCTGCAGTTCTACAGAATAGTTAGAGTTAAAAGGGACCTTTAAAGGTCATCTAGTCCCACCCCACCTGCAGTGAGGCTAGGTCAGGGTGCTCACAGCCCCATCCAGCCTGACCTTGAATGTTTCTAGGGATTCCTGTCCCTGTAGTTGTCTCCCAGACATTGCATACTGTAAGAGAGACTGGTGGCTTTGGACAGGGAAGAGGAAGCATCTAATCCAGCCTTGCAAACCCCAACCTGCACCATTGGCATGGGATAGCCCAGGAACCCCCCTCACCATTTCTTTTTCCATGCTGTAAAATGCACAGTTTTTGAACTGCTATGGGAGACTATAAGCGCATCAGCTGTAAATAACTTCAGAAAAGTCTTTTCTTTTTTTCTTTTGGTTGAATTTGGCTCATTGTGGTGACACGCATTGAGACCTAAATGATTCTATAATTCTATGAGACTATTAGTAGCATGTCCTACCACGTCTTCCTCCTACATGCACAAAGCACAAAAACTCCCTGTCAGATGGCCCCGCACGTGATGGACTTGTTGCACCTTAAGTTAAAGCATGGTATCTACAAATAGAAGAGTTTAAATGGAGCCGCAGGTGAAGCAAGGCATTATGGACCTAATATGTGTAATAGGATTGGAAATGGGTTCCTGTCATTTCACTGTGGAGTAGCTCAGCTTATGACAGCAGAGTTACTGAATCCCAAGGACAAACAAGACGCCCCATGAGTTTAACCTGCTTTGGCTCCTGGCAAGTGCAAGTGGAAGTTTGTTGTGTCCGTGGCTTTTGGCACCATATATATAATATATACTTATCAAGGAAGAGCAATACGACAATGGCAAGCATTTAACACTTGGGCCCCTCTGCTATAAAGTTAGTTTGCCTGGTAATTAATTTAATTCCTATTTATTCAATCCCTTAAATCTATTACCAGAGACAGTAGGAGCTCCTTCATATAGGGAAATTTTGCCAGTCATACTTGCATAATTATAGCAGGATGGTTAGAAACATCATTCCTTGCATAAATGCTTTTATTCCAGTGTAATGATGACTATTTGACAGAGCTAATATGTCTTAGAATGACTAAAGTAAATTAAGAAGTATCATTTTAGTCCAGGAGTCCTTGTGAAGTATCTCTAACTAACTCAGCCCTCTGTTTTATGCTTCTATAACTTTTCTGAGTGGCACAGATAGAGATGCCCCATAACACAGTCTCCTTAATAAAATGATTCTACTGAGAAGGGCAGCATGTAGCCATGGGTCTAAAATTTGTGAGTTTACCCACTAAACCACAGATTCTTCTCTTGCCTTTGAAGGGATCATGATTTAATCTGCCTGTGCATGCTCATTTTCCCTCTTCTAACAGCTAGGAAAACCTCTTCTTTTCAAGTCTCCAGGGTGCTGCCAGGTTTGAGTCATTAAACTTCAGATCTGTGACTAGAAGGCATTATTAGCTTTATCGCTTGATTGTATTATTGTTTATGTGACTGTGGTGGTTCTTTAACAAACACAATACTTTATAATCTCTATCCTAAAGAAATCCCATTTCACAGGGAAAGAACCATATGCTGTAGTTAAAATCAGGGTTACTATTAAACACCAGGCTGTTGTTAATTTGCTGCTGATGTCCAGGATCTCAGAGGCATCCTCTTATTTTGCTGCCTATGACTGGGAGCAGTAATGAAGAGTGACTGGGACAGGAAGAACAGTGGCCCTGGGTGGGCTCCTACACCATCCCCTTTAAAAGGACACATAGGTTTATAGGCAGCAGCCCTTGCAATAACAAGGACTGCTTCCCTGTGGATTTGTGTCTTTGGGAAAGATTGGGCTTGGTCTGCATCTTGGTGGGTTCTTGTTGAGGCTGACAGCTAGTCTGAAGGCTTCACAGATCCTGAGTTGGAGATGGTTAGCTTCTATTAGTGAGAAAAGCCTGTGAAAAGAAAAACAATTAGTTTCTACCCTTGAAATGTAGTATCAACAGAAGCAAGAAATCTAAAACAATAGAAAGAGAAAAACAGCAACATTTCTGCACCTGGTATTTTTCTGCATTCTTGAACCCTTATGCTACAGGTAGCCAGTGGTAGTATACTGTAGTTAATAATAGCCAATGAGTCTATTGTTACAACTTAGCAGCCAATGACTATGTAACACGAATGATAACATACAGAAATGTATAAAAGGAAGCTGCTTTGTTATTAAAAGGCCTTTGGCCATTATTTGAGGCATTATCCGTGTGTATGTGTGTCGTTCGGCCACTGCCAACAGCAACAGGTTCTCAGATGTCTAGTAAGGGTTATACTTGGAGGGGATGTTTGCTGCCAGGAAAGGCACCAATAAGGTGATAGTCCAGCCTTCCTCCTGCTTCATTGTGTGGAGGCCTCTTGGATCATGACTGGGAAGGAGTGTTAATAAAGCCACGTTTTCTCCACCCCTGTGGAGAAAAGCCCCTTTCGTTTCAGCAAGAACATGATTTAGGCAATCTGAAGTAATCTAAGACTGTTTAAAATCCCTTTCATTTATACTGGTGTAACTTTATGGTCTTCTGTGGAGTACCTTATCATTTACATCGATACAAAGAAGAAATAAATTGGTTCTTATGTGCATTGCTGACCGGGAGGAGAAAAAATTAAACACAGTGTTGCCTCTTCCTTTTTGTCCCCATTTCCCTGTGGTTTCCTGTTGAGAGATTCAGATTAGCTCCTTTTCTTTGTCTCTCTTCTCTCATCCATTTTATGGTCTTTGCATTACCTCTTTTTAATAGTCCAAGTACCCATGTGAAGGGCCTGTTAGAAACACCTGAGTTTGATAGCTGTATCATTTGAACTTATCTGGGCTTCTATTTAATCTCTGCTCGTGGTATGTCATGATGAAGAATAATGCGGGAGAAGATGACGCATCCCTTATTCAATAGCATCTATCTCTTCCTTCATTATTCTCTCTACTGTAGAGTGAAACAAGGATAACAAAGTTTAGATCTTGTCTCTTTTGACTGCTTAATTCATTTTATAGCTATATATTTGTAACATAGCTTTGACAAGTATATCTTTGGGAGAAACTCTGACCCAGTTCTTGTCTTCATGGGCAGAATATTGAATTCTTACAAATGCACTTCTTTTGTAATAGGATTTTTTTTGTTCTTGCAGTTCATTTTATTGTCTGTTTTTTGTGAGGAAGGTGACGTTAACAGGATCACAGTGAGCAGGTACAATGGAGAATTGTGAATACAGTGCAACATGTTTTATTGTAAAGCAGTAGAAAGGTTTAAGAGATGTTATGTCTTAAGACCACATATTTGTTCCTCAAGTGCCTGTTATCACATCCTAGGGGAAATTGTTTTCAGTAGAAGTGTTAAAATCATGAATTCCATTTCTAAGCACATTAGGAATTATGTAGCTGCATTTGGTTTTTTAAATGCAACATTTCTGACATCGAAGGTTTCCCATGACACTAACAAATCATTAACATAATGGCTTTGAAACACTTTCAATTGATTGTAATTTTCAAATTGCTACGCATCTTTTCTGCAGTTACCAAATAATATAATTTTTCTTCTTGGACTCAAAACAGTTGGGCAAAATTTCAAGGCACGGCAGGCTGTACTAATGAGGATAAGCAAATGGTGGTGTGAGTTGTATATCTGTGCCACTGCCCTGCATGTGTATGTCAACAAAGAATATGCAGAATCCTGTATTGCTGCACTAAGGGATTTGGGGGGTTGGGGGGGCAGGTGGGGAGCGAATGGAACAGAACCCACTAAATAGGTGCTATTTACTTGGAAAATAAAGTGCAGCTTGAGGGGGTGGGGTAGGTGAGCCCAGTGCTTAGTCATGCTGTGCTTCCTCTGCTCGTCTGCCTCTCTGGGGCTTGCTTTGGTTTGTTTGGGTTTTTTTTTTCTCTCAGTTTTTTTGGTTGTATATCCTCTTCTTACAGGATCAGTCACTGAAAGGTCTTTTTTTCCCCTTCACGTGTATAGCATGTGCTTGTGTTCATGGACCAATTTGTGCCCATGTTTAAGGAGGAGGTTGCCTTTGTTTCTGATGCATTATTCCAGCAAAGAGGCTGATGATGTTGGATTTTTTAATGCTTTTTTTACATGCTAGGTTGCTGTTAGACTCATCACATTTCAAAGAGATTGAATTCAATCCATTACAGCATTAAGTAATTACTCATCTATTGTTGCAACAAGTAAACTTATCATAGTGATGCTTAAGGAGCATATGTTGATAATGTAGGAGATATGGACATTTTAGAAATACCACTTAACACTACTTTTCTCACTGTTTTTAATGAGAGGCATAGTTTCTCTCCTCATCTGTAGCCTCTGTTGACCTCCGTTTGTTTTTCCACTTGTGTATTCATTACTTCACCATTGCTGGATGTCCCTCTATAATAGCATGCCTATATGATGGTTATTTTCCATTGCTTGCCAGTGCCCTGTCTACATATTAATGCTGGTTTTCCTGCCATCTCTAGTTAGTGGCACTGAGGGCTCTTCTGGGCTGTTTTGTGTGATGAAGCTGTCTCTGGAGAATTCATTTCATGCTTTACCTGTATACACATTATGCATTTACTGTTGGAAACATTTGAAACAGCTGGATCTTTGTTGTGTATTTCATTGTTTTTATTAGACACAGCCTCTGTTCAGAGAAAAGAAGGATCAAGAAAACTAAATTTGGACTGTTTGGGGTTCAGAAAGCAGAACAGTATCCCTAAAATTGCAGCACACTTCCCCTCTCCACTCCTATCCCACACACGCGCCCCGCTGCTGCTGTGCAGAAAAGCATTACATGGCTCTTCTGCCCTGTGCGGTGAATGCCTGCCTCTCTCATCCCAAACATGGGCTTTTCTGTTTGGTGCCTGTCTTGAACCAGACACTAACCAGATGTGGACTATCACTGTTTCAGCAGGCTGTAAAACAAAAGGAAAGAAAAAGAATTCAGTGGAAGTGGAAAAGTTTTGCTGGTCATTAAACTCAGTGTCAATGCTTAACGATATCATATTATAGCTCTGGATATAACTTTTCCTCTCCACTCAGTTTGGATGAGGTTTAAAAACAAAGTGCTTGTGGAGATGGTTTTGCCTCCCTATTACCACTGTGGTCACTGATATATAGAAAACAGCAATGACTGGTACAAAGTCAGTGTTGGGAATAGAGCACAACATCATTTCAATGTACAAATACTGCAGTTTCCAAAGGACAGTTTTCCCATACTGAGGAGGTTTTTTGTCTTGTTGGTGCATGTATTGCTTGCTTTATCCAAGATCCATACTTTTAACATTTTAACAAGCATAATGTAAGGTCACGGTTAAAACCTGATGTTGCTCACACAAGTGAAATTTTCGTTACTGACTTTTGAGAGAGGCAGAAATTTCCCTGTTGAATTTTGTATGCACTTTTAATACTGTTCAAACCAGTCCAAAGGTGATTTATTGTTCAAAGAAACCGTGTGGCCTATCGCACAAGTTTTATTTTTCACAGCGGTGATCCTAACCAGACCTGAGGTCCCAGTACTGACACTGTGCAGGAGGAAACCTAGTAGTACAGGACTTGGCAATTCACAAAGTAATTTGGGATGTTTGTTTAACATTGGAGTCAGTGTGTTTGTAGAATTGCTGGATTTTTTTTCCCTATTTATTTTCTTTGTTTTTATTGTCTTGGTGATGGGTTTTTGGTTGAGTTGGTAGGCTTGCCAGAGTATTTCCTCGGCTGTTTACACCTGTTACGTAAATCCTTGGCAATAAGCTATTTTTCTCAGCTGTGGAGACATGTTGGTCTGAACTACACTACCTGCGAGTGTCATGGCAGTATTGGGAATTTGTCCACATCTAACAGTGCCTATTCAAGGGTGTCCCAGTCTCCAAGACACTGGGAGACTGGGGCTCACAGCCACACTGTTCACCGCCACTGATCCATCTATATTTCTGACGCTGTTGTTGCAAAATAAAAATGTTAAATATTTGCTCCTTTGTTTATTTAAGTAAGGCTCAAGGTTAAATCTCGGAGTAGGAGTGACAAAAACATGGAGAAATGCATGGGTCCATGTTTTGCAGGCCTGTAAGTTTATTTTATTTTTTTAGGCTAAATATTCTGTGGTGCTGTTTGTTGTTTTCCTTTGAGAGTGGCAGGCCTGCAAAAGAACAGCAGAAGTGATTCTGGGTTTACCTTCTGTAAGTCTCTCTCCCTTAGTTTGGCATGCAATATCAAGCAACTCTTTTGTTCTGACCACTTTTATTTTAATTCCTTTTTTCTCCCTTATTCCTATTATTAATAACATTCACTAACAGCCTCAGACGGTATCCTGTAATAGGTGGGAAGTATCCTACATATCCTGCTTTAGAAAAGTGTAAGGGGAGGGGGAGAGGCAGGACATTTGGGGCCAAATTTCTGTTTGTTCATCAGTGACACCCTGGTGTCAGCAATGCAATCAGTGGCAGGTTTATTTGTCCTGCTGAGCATGCAGAGGTTCCTGAGGACAGCTGTAGACATCAGCCTTATGAGATGTAAAGTTCTCAGAGCTGCCCAAGAACTGCAGCATATTCTGATTTGAAGCTACCCTCTGGTGTCTGGATTGCAGTAGATGTTTGGGGAGGCTTAAATCAGAATCGGTCTTAATATGACTGAGAAGTAGGAAAGGTGTTAAACTAAGGGGAGGAACAACACAAAGCTTTTGATTTGGGCACTACAAAGTTTTGACATGGTTTTTGGGAGAACATGAAATATTCAAGCTTTTAAGAGTGCTCCTTCTGAGTGGTAAGGTATGGTCCTTACAAACATCCCAGAGATGTTTGCTCACTGTTTTGTGACACAGTTAGCTCGAACATGTAGGTAACAGGGAGAGGGGATTAGTTATCCTCCAAGAAGAGGGTAAGCAAGTGTATAGCCAGCATCTCATCTTCAGAGGTCCTTGCCACAATCACCAGCTTCCTGACTGCCAGAGGGCTGGGGCTGAGCGCACAATGCCCTCTGCCCTTTGACTTTGCAGAGGAACAGAGCTCCTCCTTCAAGTCTGCGAGTCAGACAGTGCACCAACCAAAAGCTATTTCATTCCTGGTGCTGTCAGAGGTAGCAGAGGTCAGGCCAGGGTCAGTTAAGGTTGTGTCTGCCATTTCAGTGCCAAAGACTTTTGGAATTGCTGCAAGTGATGGTATGATGAATGCTTCTGTCACGGGGTGGTAGCAAGCAATTTACAGTGTTTATGCTGTGTCTGGAGATGGATCTTTCCAGGTTGGTCTTTCCAGATCTGAAAAGTGTTTCAGAAGTCTAGGTGTAGGCTTTCAGGTCCAACTGTGCAGCTCTGATTAGTGGTTCTGGTTGTACTATTTTTAAAAAAGGTTAGAAATGTCTAAGTAGCACTGCTGATGGAGTAGAGTGCCCAAACCAAGTACAGGCAGAGCAGTCACAATACCCCCATCCAGCTACTACCATGCTTTCTCTTGAGGAACCATTACTTACTTTGTTATTTGATTCCTCTTGAAAAGGGTACAACATGATGTTCCTCAAGATACTTGGGCCATCTACCAGTCAGACTGCTGGTCATCAGGTCTGTTCAGAGAGCAGATGTGAAGCCCACTGTGTTTATTTGTTCAGCAAAGTTAGATCTGGTGACTTCAGCTGGTGTTTCATCAGTGCAAGCTTTTTGCCATGCATTATAAATATTTTTAAGAAGCAGTTATGATGGGGAAGCCTGGAGAGGACTGAAACAGGCAGTAAAATTTCAATATCTGTATCAGTGCCCTCCTGAGTCACCTCCTCTGCTGATTTGACCTTTGAGGGTTCTGTGCTGTCTCTTCTGTCAGAAGATACTGAGTAAAAAAAGTGTTTGTCCACAGCTGGCATTAAACTGTATTTTCATATGACCTAGGACATACCTATGTGTTTGGTCATGATCTTTTGGCATGAAGCTCTAAGGCAAGAGTGTCACTGAGCACTATGGTCCCTCTACCTTATTTTCCTTTGCTTTTTCATCTGACCAAGTTCTTCTTCACTTCCTGCTGCAGGCTGCCATATTGTGCATCTAGCTATTGCTCGGTACAGCTCAGATATCCACCAAGTGGGAAGATTGTATGAGTATATGAAGCTGCGAGAAGGAATAACTGGTATCTCTATATTACTGTGTTTCTGTGTATATTCTGTTATAGCCCCCCCTTGATTTTTCATGATGCGCTGCCCTTGTGTATCATTTTCCTTGACTAATTGGCTGTGACAGGCAAGATGAAACCTAGGAAGACACTATAGTTTTAAAATAAATGCACCTGTCTTGAAATTGGAAATAACTGAATGATCTGGATCCTAATTATTCTCGTACTATAGAGAACTTCATGTGATTTTTTTTAATGGAGGTTGATTTTTTTCCCCCCTCCTTGTCTTCTGGTTTTTAAAGGATTCAACTACTACACATTTTAAGTAAATTTATGGTGATAAAAAACTAATGTAGCTTTTATTTAAAATCATATAAATGAAAACTCAGTGTTCTAAGCTGTTTCTTTCAAAGCAGAACATAGTGAATTTTACTAAAAGGCTAAATATCATGAGACTCATGTTGCAATACAATGAGAATGGGAGAAGTGGAGGAATTTAGCAATACCCTAGATATTGTTGAATTCAAAGTCACGCTGAAATAAAACAAGCCTTTCCAGGCTTTGCAGGGAAATTCATGTCACATATGTGTAGATAATAGATACATACGTGTCGTGGTTATATTAAAAGAATTTCTTACACTGAAAAAATGAACCCATCATGTTATAAAATCATTTAATGCTTTAATTTTGTCAATTTAATTTCATGTTTTGTGTGCAAATTAACATTGTATAATTAATATCTCATTTATAAATAGAAAGAATGGTCTTGAGTTCAAGTAAATTTCAGTGATTTAATCCTGAAAACATACAGAAATTGTAAAGCGCATACACAGTTTGAGAAGAGACTATGATTCCTGCCTCTGCTTGTTTTGTTGTGTTTTGTTTTGAAAGGGCAAGCGCGTTTGATGCATTCAGACATCGGAACAAAAGACTTTCTGCTAATCTTTAGTTAGGAGAAATCACCAGCGTTGGCTTTGATTCCAGTTTTAATAAACACAAATGGTGATGACAGCTTTGTTTGGTTTTTAAGATTGTCAGTCTGCTTCCGGATGCTTTTCCTGCCTGAGCTGAAGGCGGGTGGAAGCCTTGTCAGGGTGGGCTCTGAGCTCCGGGACGGAGGGGTCTGGAACACCCTAGTTCCAGTCCTGTCTGCAGTGCGGTGAACTCAGGAGCTCCTGCAGTCCCTTCAGGAACAGCTTATGTAACGTCGGACATGCCAGCAATATGCTACACTGTGAAATAGTCTCTTGACTGTTAGCTGGCTTTTTTTTTTCTCCTTTTTTCTTCTTCTATGCCCGCCCCCCACCCCGCCCCACCCCCCCTTCCCTCTCTCTCGGAGGGATTGCATCATCTGCCTGCATTTCACAGCTTGGGCAGCAGGGGAAAGGAGTTGAATAAATCAACATGTTGCTTTTATCAAGTAAATCTCTGTGAAGTGGCCCGGTCAGAAGAAATTTATATTCTTTCCATCTAAGCCGTCTTTAAAGAATGTTTCACCCCTTTTTTTCCTTTCAAGGATTTTTTTCAAGGCTTTCCAAATCACTTTATCAGAAGTTGTGATAAGTTGAGGCTGTGTTTTCAACAGTTTGCAAGACTGCAAACTCCTTTTCTCAGAAGTAAGACAGTCTAACAGCTAAAATAATCTGAAAATCTCCTTGCTCTAAAGACATAGTGGGACTGTTACCTCCATGAGAGGAAAACATCCAGCACCCTTCTGCTAGTGTCGTGGAGTCCCTGTGGACTCAAAGAGATGGAAAGGAGGAGAGAACCTGTCTCAATGCTACCCAAAGCTAGAGAAAGTAAGATGGGTATGAGGAAGTGATCAGCTTTTAGTGGGAGCAATGGCGCCTACATCAGAAAAAAGCATGGGACTGTGATGTCAGGTTTAGCATGCAAAAATATTTTCAGCTCTTCTAAAATCTTAAAGCATGGAGCAGTGGCTACAGTCACAATTTCAGTTGTTGCCAAGGATTACCTCGTTCCACTTGTTTGTTATTGCTGGTTTTCGTGTTTTCCTGGTTTTCTTTTTTTTTTTTCCTCTTTGTTTTCTTCAGAGTGGAAAAAAGTCCCATAAAAAAGAAAACTCTGCTTGGTTTCCAGGATTACCCTCTGAGTGTTGTTGGAGTACATGCTTTATATTAAATACAGTTGGATACTTTTTATGAATTTCTATTGAAATCTCTTGTTGCTTTCAAGATGACAAGATTAGGGATAGGATTTGGTAGGGGCACGAGGAGAGGTCGGTTTTCCCCTTAGGCAGATTGATATATATCAACTAAAGATCCTGAATCAAAAAGAAAAAAAACCTTCCTGGCAATCTTTTAAGCTTGAAAATACATCCTTATATTGGAAGATGAGTAGCTATAGAATTGTTTAATCTCTCAGAGCTTCTTCTGGATCAAGCAATGCCTTGTACAGTCCTTACGAGAGCTGTATTTTAGAATAAATTTGCTCTAGCAATCTTGCCTTCCACATCGGCACTGCCGAAGCTTGGAGAGGGGATGGATCTATAGAAAGCCATAAGTGTGGCAAAGAGGAATGAGGCCGCTGTCTCCTGACAGATTCCCTGTTGTTGCTACTAGAGGCTAGATGTGTCTGTCTGCTGCGCTGCTGGGCTTTAATGGAAAGAGACTGGCTGTGCAAATAGTCACCATCTTTTTTTTTC
This sequence comes from Oriolus oriolus, assembly GCA_013400235.1. Classification (NCBI taxonomy): domain Eukaryota; kingdom Metazoa; phylum Chordata; class Aves; order Passeriformes; family Corvidae; genus Oriolus; species Oriolus oriolus. Next base: position 1,112,495 of record VXBT01001744.1, on the reverse strand, counting down.
TTCGTTATAGCCCAGGAGAACTGAAAGGGCAGTGAAAATAGAAGTACCCTCGCAACAGAAAAGGACTCAAGGTAGCATCTATGGGCTCTGTTCATACACGGGCTAGGACCTGGAGGTGACTGGTTTTGTTTTGATTTTCCAGGAAACTGCAAGGCACTGTAATTAGAATCTCATATTTGAAGTGCTTGTCAAGAATACAGTCCTACGTAGGGATAATGCTAATAATTCATTTGAAAGTCTTTACCTGTGTCATGAACAATGTTTTAGAGTATGACAACAATGGTTCAACACAATGAATTTATTTTGTAATTTCTGTGGGTTTATTAATTTTTCTTCTTTCAGTCTGCTAATAAAATGATGTATGTTTTTCTTTTACTTGTAAGCATTTACATGTTCCTTGTTTGGGACACAAATTCTGCGCTTTAAAAGTTAAATTTTTTTTTAAGAATTAATACTTTTATTTTACTTCAGCTCATTGCAAGCTATGTTCCAAGAGTCAAATTAAATTGTCAGTGTTATTCTAGATGTAGCCTTCATTAAATATCTACAAGCAAATTAAAATAATTCATGTAAGTGAGATATTTTCTCAAGGCTTTGGCTTCCACCATCAGAAACACAGGAAAAGAGTGCCAGGGGCTCTACTGTATTGGAAGGAGAACATGTAAGTGCCAGTGAAATATAAGATACCTTTATATAAAATAAACATGCTAGAAGAAAACCTTCAGCAGTATCCTTCGCATTTGGTTTCCTTTGCTGAGAAAGGAAGTGTTTACTTGAGAAAGCATCTGGATTTTATTGTGTTTTAATTCATTGTGGACAGCCTGATGGAGTCTGGAACCACTTAGAATGTCACAACCTTTCATTGTCACATGCAATGTGGAAACGAAATAAAAAGCGATCCAAATCTCCGGCTATGTAGCCCAAGTTGTTACATTTGCTGTGGTCTTCCTTCTATAAGACAGACTTCTTGAACAATTACAAATTTGTACTGACAGTCTTTATAGTGCCTATTTGTTCATCTGAATACTCCTTAGTGAGCCTCAGTCAGGTTTCTCAGGGCTAGGAAATCAGGAGAGAACCTTTGTGAAAGAAAAAATGAGCAGAATCCAGTGACTAATGTACCTTTTCTCATGAAGGCAAATGATAAGAGGTGACATCTATGGTGGTGCATCTCAGACGGTTCACTACTTTTTGGTTCCCCCTCCCCAGTTCGGGTCACTTCTGTTTGTTATGATAAGTGACATCACAGGAAAGTTAACTCATTTGCAAGGTCAGCCCTGTGTTGCAGGCATAAGTCTGACTTATTTAAATAAACTTTACGGGGTTTTTTAGAAGCATGCCTGAATTTCTAGAATTAGTTTCTAGTCCCATTTCTAGTGACTCATTTATGAGAAGATAAGATTGATGTAGACAAACTGATCTTCAATAAGCTGCATCCAGCAGTTTCCTTTTTTATAAAATTTCTAATTTATCGTTTTAAAGGTAACCTGCCCACCTATGTGAGTCTGATGAACAGGTGAGACATTTCAAGAGCAGATGCTTTCATTCTCACTCCTCCTCTGAAGCCTATGAAGTTGCATCAGAAAAGAATTTGGACAAATACATCTGAGCAGTCCTTTTGTTTAATAAATATCTGCGAAAGAATTTGGTATTCCCTTTCTCCTCATGTTCCCATTCTTTCTTCTGTTTGTGTTTTACATCACGCTTCTTTGTATCAATCTGTTTCTAGGACTGGTGTTCTCATCTTCAGTAACACTTTCTGATGGCAGATCCTTTGCAGCATTAATGCACAAAAATCTTTGTTGTGAAACAGCTATGTTGTATGTTTGTGTGTATATAGCAACCCTGATGGCCCTAAGCCACAAAGACATAAAAATCAAAAGCTGATGTACGTGCAGCATTGCTGACACAAAACCAAAGGAAAGGAAGAATCTGGAAAATGAGGGCAGTGCATACCTTCCACCCACATGTCCATCCCTTACTGTTACTGCAAACCCCGTGCACTTAATTAGCAGGGAGAAAACTTGCCCTTCTGCACTCACTACACTATCTCCTTCTCCTTCCCCACACAAAATGCAAGCAGTAGAAGATAACTGCCTACAGCAGTGAATTGTAGCAGCAAAGGATGGTGTGCAGGAGCAAGAGGTAACTGGAGTGGGGGAAAGCTGATGCTGCTGTGGAACCAATTTGAGACTAGGATTCATGGTCTGTGATTCATGATGCTTGTGTTCGTAGTATAATCATCGTATAATACCCGCTTACGGGTGGACTATTAGCAAATATATATTGTTTAGGTGGTTATTAGCAATGCTGAAGGCACCAAGATTGTTTCACAGTGAATGATAATTTCCTGGTTTTACTGAAAGGCAAGTCAGCAAGGAGAGCTCCACTGGGCAAAGATGTTCCACTAGCAGGAGCAGAGGTAGGGTGAGAGTTTCATCTCCCCAGTTAGCAGAGGCCCTTGGAAGGAGAACTTAACGTGATACAATGCTAAATGGTGCAGTCAGTTCCCTCCCTTCCCACACTGTCTCTGCTATGGTTGTGTAGGACAGTCCTGGGTTGAGTTAGGGACTGTGGTAAAGTAGACTTACTAATAAAAATGTAGCTTCTCATGAATCTTCCTTTATTTTTATTTTCCCCAAAACTAACATATATGATATATGACTAAAGATTGCCTGTAATTCTAATTTCCTTTAGAAACATTTGTTGTAGAAAGTCGGCTCTGTCAGTATCTGTGTTTTTCTGTGAGGCTCGTCCTAGAGCAGGATGGAAGGCAGACTATGGTTTTACTTTTTATTGTTGATGGGGGAAATCTAATAAACAATAAAATGTAGTTTTTCAAAGGGAGATCAGCATCTAGGGACCAAGTGGGAAAGTGTCATATGAAAAAATATTAATAGAAGAGAACAAATGGAATTTCTAAATTCAGCAGTGTAGACACATCTTAATGTAATATGCCTGTGATGGATCCATGTGTGGAAAGCATGTGCATTTTGGCCATTGTATGATGCATGAAAGATGGATACATAAAAGTTTATTATGACTCCACATCCTAGTTCAGCATGTCTTTCAGGCAGAAGTGCGACTTTCAGTGCAGGTGTCATTCCTGCTGACTTTAAGGGTCCCTGTGTGCACACAGGGTGAACGTGACCTTGGCTGCTTGGCAGAGTACAAGTCCAGTTTGTTGCATAGAGTGCATTGTCATGATTCCTTGTGGCTGAAACACAGCGACATCCTAACGCATAGGGGTGATCCATGACTGATGAAGGCCAAAAGACTTCTGTGCTTTTCTAGTTCGGCTTCCTATGGGGTAAACAGAACCATATTTTCAAAGCATGAAACAGCTTTAAAACTGCAGCAAAAACTCTGCATTGTAACAGAAATGTTTTGGTTCCACCTATGGAGGAAGCACTGGGTGGTGTGGCTGTATACGTGGTGTCTGCAGGATCGCGTGCAGCTGCAGGCCCCTGGCGCTGTATTTCTGTGTACTTTCTTATGAAAAAGCAGTTCCTGCACAGTTTGCAATTGGCCTTTTTAATTGTAAACTTCTGTTTACTCTTGCCATAGGGGTTTTTCCTATTTGAACTATAGCTTAATGGCTCAGGAATCTCTCGCGCACAGGTTAAGATCTGCTTTTCCTATTGAATTAAAAAGACTAAAGTCCGTCTGTTTCCGTTTGGTATGACACTACTGCAGCCTCTGTGAGTGAGCTCTGCTCACCCATGTGATGGTCTGGTGATCCCAGGGCTGATTTCTATTTTGTTCCATCAGTGGGAAAAAATAATTGCACGCTTAACTGTCTTCATAAATAACAGGTTCTTTTCTCACAGAATTCTTTCGTTTGTAAGTTTATTTATCTGAATTTTAACTAATATCAGGGAAGTAACTCAATCTGCAGACAGACTGATATTTTGTGAGCAAGGCTTGTCACTGGTTTTGTTTTTAACAATTTTATTGGGAAATTATTCCAGTTTATGAGGGTATGAAACCAATTAGCATGCTGCCCCTGTGGTAGCCTAATTTATCTGCAGAATTATTATCTAGAACTCACCAGTAGTTCTTATAGTGGGCAGTAAATAAGTATGAAGTAGACTTGAGTGTGGTAATGGGCAAGCACTAAAGAAAATTCGGCTTCATGCCACTCTTCTAATTTCTTAAATGACATAGCTCCTTGGTACCTAAGTTTTGTACCCTGTTTTAAGGAAATGATCTTTCCTTCCTGAACTGTGGACTCAATGTCTTGAGCAAAAGCAATGAAAAGCCTTCTGAAAAACTTAAAGAAAAATAGCAAGTGAGTTTAGTATGAACTTCACTGAACTGAAAGTGAGAGAGTTTTCAGCCATGTGGCCCTGTTCCAATAGTGATGACATGGTAGCAGCTAATGGTATATTTGACCAGTCCAATTCTGGGTGGGTGTTAGATATGATTTCTAGTGCCAGGGTGCTTTACTGAAGGACCAGTGTCTATTGATATATGGGGATGTGTATAGGAAGCTTCTACCCAAATATCGGGAGCCACACAAAATTCTTGTTTATAAACTGAAGTCACAATGTAATGCACATTGTCATCTAGAGCTAGCTGGGCATCTTCAGCGTGGAAAGCAGTAAGCAGGGAAGATATATAAAAATTTGTCAGGGGATTTGCTTTCTTCCCTGTCTTCAGATGACGAAGTGGTTCATTCCCCGCCTTCTAGGATAATAGTGGTGGTTTTGCCTGGGATAGCGTTGATTTTGTTCATAGGTCACGAGTATCTGTATTTTTAACACTGCAGCAGTAATAACACTGTGTTTCTCCATGCTGTCTAGAACTCCCAGTGACAAATACTGTGCAGTGCTTGCTTTTCCCCAGGTGGGTTGTGCAGCACCGTACCCACTGAGTGCTCCCCCAACATTCGGTGGCAGCAGCACTGGGATGGATGTCCCTGAGCAGGCTGTGTCTGCAGGAGTTGCTGTCACGTGTATGGGCTGTAGCACAGAGATCCTCTCCTATTCCTGAAGGTACCCTATCTGTAGGCAGGGGCTCCAGAAACTTGAACTTCTTCAGATTAATGTAGTAACATGACAGAAGTTTAAAAAAATAAGATGGAGAAAAAAAGCTGCTTCTTACATTTTTATGCCTCTGTCATCTGATTCACATAGTTTGAAAACACTGATTTCATGAAACGTTGGAAAAATTCCCCCCTAAAAGGCTTTTTTATTCCTTTCCCTTCGAGCTACATGTAAAAAACCAAAAAAGCCCAACCATACTGGAGCCCTTTTAGGCAGTAGATAAGGCTCACTTATCTTTCAGGCAAAGGAAGGAGAAGGAAATCTCTCAGCTGACAGGACTTGTTTCTGTCGTTCTTCTTTATAGTTACAATTCTGATTTGTAGGAAAGTTCTTTGTTTCAGAAAGCCTTCACCTTGAGCTGCCCCTATAGTGAGTGCACAGGCAGGTCAAACTTGCCTCTGAATTGTCAGGTCTTGGGTAGTGAGGACCACCACAAACTGCTTTCTGTCTTGTTGGCTGTCTTTGGAGTTTTTGTTTGGAGCTTTTCTTAAGCTAGAGAAAATGACTGACTCTAGCCATTCCAAATCCTCAACAGAAGATCCAAACATGCTTAAAAATCCTTCTGCACATTCAGTTGCTATGAGTAAAAGAAATGTGTTGAACCAGACGCTGTTTAACTTCTATAACTGAACGTCTAGGACTCAAAGCTCTCAAAGGTCAACATTGTCACTTTCTTCTCTGTAGAGTGGTCCTATGAGGTAGTAAGTCACTGTATTTAAAATTCTCAGTTTTATTTAACTGTTTGGAAAACGTGGCAGTGCATTACCCTAAACAGTTACTTGTTTCAAAAAACCAAAACGAGCAAGTGTCCCCGAACTAACTATTCCTCTGAGCCGGACACTAAGCCAACGCAGAGTTGCCCATGAATGGAGGCTCGCTGGGTGTGAAAGCTAGCTGTGATGAAAAGAGCAAGCACTGGCTCCTTGTGAGAGGCTGGTGTCTCGGGAAGGGAGCAGGAGGGGCTGGCGCTGCAGGAACCCAGCAGATGGCATTCTGCCGGCTGCATCTGTTGTGGGCCAGGAAGCAGGGAAGTGATGAACACTGGGGTACGCAGCCTTGTTACCCCCCTGCCCTCACCATCCTCTCAAAATAGGAGATGTGGTGTCATGATTTGTCTGGTTTAACGGGATACGCTGCTGGGACTGTGGTTGAATATTGCCAGCCAAGGGGAAATAACATTAAAGGTTAAGAGCACAGAAAAGTCAGGTCACTTGCAATTTAATTCACTTTGGAAAGGGAGAACAAAGTCCAGAAGTTTCCAGACTGGAGGGGGGGGTGGGGTGGGATCTCTGCCATTTTTACGGGCAAGCTTAGATTTCTGAGGGTTCTTTTTTCACTCCTTGATGCACTATTTGCTGCTGGTGTTTAATTATTATACTTTTATAACTACTAAACTGCATGGAACATGTTTAGACTCTGTATATTGAAATTATGGGAATCCAGAATCAGTCATTTAAGATTCAGAGCTGATACAAAGGGACTGTGAGTTTTATTTTGCTTTTTATTAATATCATACCTGTAAAGAGATAAGGGCATGTACTGTACTGCCTGCTGTCACTCATTATGGAAGTTGCTAAAGCTCCCCATCAGTGCTGAGTCTGAGTATCTCTAGCACTAGAGGCTTAGCCCTGACATTGTCCTCACAAGGCTGAGAAGTACATTAGCTGAGTTGTAAGGGGTGTCAGTAGAGGGATTAAATCATGCTGAAAGTCTCTTGCAGAGCCATTAACTGGATTCAGTTTGAGGCCTGAGGTATCAAACCTGTCTTCTCAGTGCTCTGCCTTTGAAGCCACTTTCGCCTGAATTGCTCATGAAAAAGTTATCCACCTGCCGCTCTTAACAACGTGATCTCTCTACCTGATGAATATGAGGAAACCTAATGATGATGTAGGGGAAATGGAAATACTGGAAATACTAGCCAAATAAATACACACTGGAATAAAACTGGACGACATCCTTCCTCCTCCAAGCTTAGAGCTGGCAGTCAGAAGAAGGTATGCGCTGCTCCTGTCTCACCATATTTAGATTGCACAGCTCCTACAAAGCATGAGTCTGCAGTATAAGGTAGCATAGCAGTATCCTTATTATTGTCTGTGCTTGTATTGCTCACTTTGGCTCTCTGTTGAGTTTCTATGCTGTGATGGAGACAAGATAACCACTTATGACTTTACACATTCAAAATACATTGCCTTTACCTAAGCTACTACCTGCTGTTTCACCTGTGAGTGTGTGTGTTTGGTCAACCAGTGGGTAATATCTTTCCCCATCACTTTTAACAGGACAGTATGGATGAGTCCTAAGAAGAGTTTGGGGAATGTAAAGCACCTTTTATATTTCTCACTGGGAATACCATCTTTGAATGTGCTTGTGTGCTACAGGCTGAGCTGCAACACACATCCTTTAGTTCTTTTCACTGCAACAAAAATATTCAGAGGAACTGAAAATATAGAACACAGTCTCCCCACAGCTCTTCATTAAACACAGGGGCTCTCAAGTGATTTGTTTCAATTTTTTTAATGGTTTTGAGATAATTCTGGTATCTCCTACTGATTGCACATGCAAATACCTTGAGGATTGCAGAAGTTGCTTTTGAATGGTGTTCCTTTAGCAATGTGTGGAGTTTACCTTCTAATTTGAGACTATTGCTTATAACTTTCTCATTTTTTTGAGAGAAGTGATTACAAAGACTTAAGATGACAGTACCAGGTTAGGTGGGGCCTAGCATTTACTTACATTGTTTAATTACATTTCCTTTACATTGCTGAGTTTAATGTATAACCTTAGATTGCAAAACTACTCTGAAGCAAACTATTTTCAAGTCTTCATTTTCAGGGGGAAGGGCCAGAAAGTAGGTTCAAAAACTTAAAAATGTTTCCTTTAATCTTGTGGAGCCAAACACTGGAGCCCCATGCTAATGCCTTGTAGCCAGAAAGTAAAATGAGTCATCAACAGAAAATCAAGTTGTCTAGAGCATCTTTGGAAGAACGATCACAGAAACTCTGCCATGTGAAATAACCAAGAGACTAGGCTGGGCTGGGTGGTAGAACTACACAAAATTTGCTAAATCCACAAGGATGGTGTTTTCCCTTTTTTCTTGCAGCAAGTACCTTCTTGGTGCACACCATACTGACCTCCAGGTTTTGCATAAATACTTGCTGCTATTCAGCTAGAGACATCAGCTTCAATTATTCACAGCTTAGTATAAAATAACAGTATCTCTTGGGTTTGGATGGTTTTTGGTTTTGGTAGAGTTTTATTCAGTTTTTTATACCAATATCTCTACCTTATGCTTTTGACAAATTCCTTTGGATCATGCAGTTTAACATGATTTTAAAACTTGAGTGATTAATCTTTAAACTGCATCTCAAGCACCATTACCATGGCTTTAAAACAATAAAACATCCTAAGAGGAATTTTTCTGTCTGTGTTTTTGGACAAAAGAAAAAAAGAGGAATACATGAGCATATAGAAACCACCATCTGCTGCATTAAATGAAGAAACTGAATAGCTCTGGTTTTGAGAGCAGTTACTTCATTCTGTGTTTTTGTACTTGGTACAGAAGTTTCAGGTGGACACATACGAAGAGCTGAAATAATCCTTTCCTTGATCAAGTAGTTCATATACCACCATTTTTGATGCCAGACAACCACAGCACACTGTGGTTAGATGCTACTTCCTCATTACTCTCACAATTGCTTGGGTTTATAAAGCACGGTATGCTTGTTATGATCAATAGCTGCTAGCCTTCCTTAATGCTGTTCTGCTCTGAGCAGAGAATGGGAGCCACAACCTGCCAAAATCATCAGGTCAGGGATAGACTGGTAGAGGGAGGTGAAAAGATTCATGAGCACAGGGAATATGAGCACAGAGTATTTCTGATGATGGGAGCATGATCACATGAATTTTTTCCCAATAAAAGGAGCTAGAAACCGAGGAGGGATTTGAGTAAAAAATTCTGCCTCTACAGTAGTAGGAATGATACTAGCAACAGAACTCAGCATGACCTTGATAGAAGCAAGCACATCTTTGAAATCCATTGATAGCTTTGCACTGATGATTTCTCATCATTCCCACTGGCGAAACCATGACTGCTTCCCCAGCACAAACCCAGACTCATGCTGTGTGGCTTGAGATGAATGGCCAAGCCTTTCCCAGCTCTGGTTTTCTGTGTGTAACAGCTGCCTTTGGAAACTGCCAGGGGAGCCTTGCCTGGAGAGTACAGTGCAAGGGATGGTGAAGTTCTAGTATTTGATGTAAATCACCAATGAATGGTGAGGATAGAGCCCTGTAGCTGGGCTGCTTCTCACCAGCTCCAGGGCAGGGTACAAACCCTCCAGATTTAGGTATCTGCCTCTGTGCTCCCATTTTTTTAATATTAAAAGCTTTCCCAATGGTGATAGCTGATGGGCTTTTTAACATGCCAGCTACAGAATCAGGCTCATTTCTTAAAATTGCTGTTAATGAACAAAGTGAATTATTTGGCAGTCCAGTCCACGTGGAACCTGATTAAAAAGCAAATATCCTCGAAGGTCTGTTAGGTCAGATCTGTTGGTTCCTCACCTGAATCAAGACCAACATAATGCATAAAAATGAACTTGACCTGATTTACGCTTCATAATTCTGTAGTGACTCACTAATTAAATTTCACAATTCCAAGTGCACCCCCTGGCTACTCATAAATATCTCAGAGGGTTTTAAAAAAAATGTAGGTGTTAGTCTTTTAGAAAGATAATGTCAGCTTATCTTTTAGAATCTTTATTTGCTAAATGCTGGAACTATAGTGTCTGTTTCCAAATACTTGGAAAATACTTCCGCAAATGATGAATGAGTCATGTTTTTCACCTTTCATCTCTAGGTAACGCATGCTGACATAGCACTTCATCTCCCTCTGTCCCTAAAATATGCTTGCTTACCCCTCATTCGTGACTTATTTTTCTGTTCCTTGCACAGGTTAGTTCACCTGAAAATGTTGGCTCATTGTTAATATTTATTTCCTCACATACAGAATAAATTGGCTCAGTCTTCCACTTTCAAATTAGTGCTTGCTTTTTCATTTCTCAATGAGCCTAGTTTGTTCTCTCATTTTTCAGGTTTCTGTTATGTTTATTTCTCATGCTACCATCTCAGTGGGCTTAGTCTACCTTCTTTTAACTTCTTTGATAGAAATTCCTTCTGCTGCTGCTTTTCAAAGGTTGGGCAAGGTTAGAAGAAGAGATTGGGAGTTTATAATGTGATTTTACCTCTGAGTGTGATCTTCAAAAATGCCTGCACTGTAAATTTCCCACATAGTGTACTGGAGGCAGAAAGTGGCAGGTTTATTTGCAGTTGAGACAGTGCCGTATTTTTGTACTTCATCCTTCCATCCTGTTGTTTTCCCCCATTTCCTTTCTGGAAGACATCCTGATGTTAAAATAAAAATCTCATGCTCAAAGGCTTCATCTGGCTGCCCACAGGGGTTAGGAATATTTTTGCATAGTGGGAGTGGTTTTCACCTTTTTTTGACTCCTCAAGGACAGGAAAGAGTAGATGAGAGACCTCATAGGGTAGATAGAGGGAGTTCTCATTTTAAGATGCCTGTCTAGTGTCTCATAGTCTTATATCCCATGTGAAAGTGCTGATCAGATTTGGATCTTCCCGGGGAAAAAAATTAGTCTCCTGGTCACTTGGCTGAGACCTGGAAATCAACTTGATTTTCTCTTAGGATAGGTATGTGGATCACCTACAAGGAAGGTGTGGTTGTACCACACCTGTGGTTGAAGGATTTGAGTTCTGTCTTCCCTTCCTGCTTGTAGGCTTGGAGCATGCAGATAGCTTGTTTGACTGAAGAATCAATTACTTTATTATAATGAAAATTGTTATTCTCAATTGAAAGGGGAGTAGTGAAATTTAACGGCAGGAGGCTGCAGTGGATCATCTTGTGGTCTCTTCTGGCTTTAAACACTATGAAATCTCCCTCCAAAACTGATGCCATTGTTACTCCATAGGTTTGCTGGCAAGGAGAGAATTTCAAGGCAAGCATCCAGCACCCACCCACAGATTGTGTTGGCTTTGAGCCTGGCAGCTTGAGTCCCTTCCAAAATGTATCCAGGATCTTCTCGTTAGGAATGCAGCATATTGCTGGTTGTGACACAGATACAGCTGAGTTTACTCCATGTCTTATCTGTAACCTTTTAAGGTTTTCACATGGCTTACTCATTTGCAGAAGCTTTTGTAAACCTGAAAACAGAAAACAGCATGGGCTTTATGCAGCTACTGCTGTTTTCCCTGATTTAAGATGTTCCCAGCCTTGCCTCTGGGTATCCTTCATGTTACTTTCAAACCTCCAAGGGTCTGCTGTTGTTGCTTTCTGGCCCGCGCCCTTCATTTTTTCTGGGCAAACCTCCCTCTAGCCTGTTGATGTCGTTCCTAATTGCCCAAAGGAATCACTGCTGAGCAATGTGAGGCATTTCCTTCCCTCTTATTAAAAAGCACCAAAATAAAACTTAGTCTTTCACAGCAGTGGCTAAATCAACCACATCTTAACATTGTGCTATGGCTACAGCATTCTGGACTGTTATTGTAAAGTAGCAAGGTGTTTTAGATCAGCTTTTCATTAATCTCTGCTGTTCCCTGACATTAGTACACACTGCATGTACGTGCATGGAGGCTCAGTGAGCAGCCTAGTATTCCCCTGACAAAAAAATTGCTTGTGCCAAGGTCTCGTCACTATGGCACTGTAAACACTGGGAGGAGACCACTGTGCTACTGTTTACATGGGGCAGAAGTTGCTCCTAAACTCCAGTGAAGAAAAGTCAGTTGAAAATGTTTTTTCAAAACATGTACTGACCTGTACTGACCACTTGCTATTTTTTTTTTTACAATTACCTTGGAATAACCCAGAACAGAAGTCTGTTGTGCTAGTTTGTCATAGTGCTTGAATGCAGAACAGTAGATTGTCCCTCCTTTGAAGCCCTGACAAGTAAACTGGTAAATATGTAGTCTAAATGAAGTCTAAAAAAAAAAAAAAATAAAGACTAAGTTCAGGGAACTGCTACTTCATAGTGATACAATTCAGTGCTCTTCTTAATGAAAGAGAGTAGAACATTTAGTAGAATTCTGGTGATTTTTTTAGGAAATGCATGGTGGTTGCTGAACACGGTCTGCTCTCATGATTCTCTCAGACTCCAGGACTGTCCCTGGGGTTCTGCTGGTTTAGCAGAGATAAAAACTCAGGGAAGAATTGTTGATGAAATAGATTCTGTAGTACTATTAGAAAGCTGTATGAGGCTTTACAAGTCCCTAAAAATTAGCTTTCGTGGGTGTTAGCACTTCCTGCAGTCAGATGCTTTGATTAATTACATCCTCTCAAAACTTCTCCATGAAAAAAATGCTGTTCTTGACAACCTGTTAGTAACTGAAGGTCAATAAACTGGAAGGAGGAGTCTTGAGATGTGGAAGCTGACAGCTGTTCAGAAAGTCTCACAGACATCGATTTGGATACGATTGCTATATACCCCTGACTGCTGGACTTGTACCCGTGAGAAGTCTAGTGTCAGCAAGGAGCAAGAAACCATAAACAACTGATGAAGAATCCACAGCTGTCTTAGGGAGGCTGTTGTTAGCTTAGAATTGTTTTCTAATGGGTGGTGGTAGCAAGCAACCAGTAGTTTTATGGGGTGTTAACGCAGAGGCCAATCGAGACTTAGCACGAGTGTCCAACTACTGTATAAAAGAGTGCTTATAGAAATAAGGACACACTTACACTTGCATTTTATATTGCCTGGAGTTGTCAGTGTATTTATGTGTCGTGACCCGTCTCAACTGCAACACTGAGATTCCTCTCACAGTAATGGTTAGAGATAATCAATCTCCCAAAAGTTAAATTTATTTTCAGATGGGAGGTTGTGATTGCTCTTTGTGATAGAAATTCTGGACCATGAAAATGCCAGTAAGATTGCAGAACCATTTTATTTAGGTTGGAAAAGATCATGGAGTCCAACCTTCGACAGATCACCTTGTGAACTGGGCCATGGCACTAAGTGCCACATTCATTTATTTCTTGAACACCTCCAGGGATAGTGACTCCATGACCTCACTGGGCAGTCTATTTCAATGTTTAATAACCACTTCCATGAAGAAATTCCTCCTGATGTCCAACCTGAACCTCCCCTGGCACAGCTTGAGACCTATGTACTCTCATCCTGTCACTGGTTGCCTGAGAGAAGATGCCAACCCTTCCTGGCTACACCCTCCTTTCAGGCAGCTGTAGAAAGTGATAAGGTCCCTCCGAGCCTCCTTTTCTCTAGGCTAAACACCCCCAGCTCCCTCAGCCGTTCCTCATATGACTCACTCTCTAGGCTCTTCACCAGCTCCATTGTCCTTCTCTGGGCCTTCTCCAGCACCTCAAAGTCCTTCCTGAAGTGAGGGGCCCAGAAATGGACACAGAACTTGAGGTGTGACCTCACCAGTACAAGGGCACAATCGCATCCCGGCTCCTGCTGGCCACACTATAGAGGCCAGGATGCCATTGGCCTTCTTGGCTACTTGGGCACACGTTGGATCATGTTCAGCTGCTGTTGGCCAGCAGTTCCAGGTCCTTTTCTGCCAGGCCCTTTCCAGCCACACTTTCCCCTGCCTGTAGTGCTGCATGGGATTGTTGTGGCCAAAGTATAGGACCTGTCACTTGGCCTTGTTGAACCTCATACCTTTGGCTTCAGCCCAGTGATCCAGCCTGTCCAGATCCCTCTTCAGGTCCTACTTACCCTTCAGCAGATCAACACCCCACCCAACTTGGTTTTGGCTGAGAATTTACTGGGGATATACTTGATGTCATTGTCCAGATCTTTAATAAGTATATTGAACAAGACTGGGCCCCAGTACTGAGCCCTGGAGAACACCACTGTTGGCCACCTGGCAATTGGATATGGCACCATTCATTTCCACTCTCTGGGCCTGGCTGTCCAGCCAGTTCTTAAACCAGAAAAGAGTGGACCTATCCAAGCCATGGGCTACCAGGTTTTCCAGTAGAGTGCCATGGGAGACAGTATCAAAATCTTCTGAAGTCCAAGAAGACAACATCCACAGCCTCTAGGTGAGTCCTCTGGTCATAAAAGGAGATCAGGTTGGTCAGGCAGGACCTGCCTTTCCCACATCTGTGCTGGCTGGGCCTGATCGCTTGTTTGTCCTGTATGTGCCGTGTGAACACATTCAAGATGATCTGTTCCGTAAGCTTGACAGGCACTGAGGTCAGGTTGAAAGGCCTGTAGTTCCCTGGATCCTCCTTACAGCCCTTCCTGTGGATGGGCATCACATTGGCCAACTCCAGTTGTCTGAGACCTCCCTGGTTAGCCAGGAACTTCTGATGAATGATGGACAGCGGCTTAGCAAGCTCTGCCGTCAGCTTCCTTGGCTGAATACCATCCTTTCTTCGACTTGTGAGTGTCTAATGGCTCAGCAGGTCACTAGCTACTTCCTCCTGGATTACAGGGGGTCTGTTCTGGGATGCTGAAGTCATCCCATCTGTGGAAACTCTCCATCTGCTTCTCACCAATAGCTTGTGGTAGTCCTGGACTGAGATTTAGGCTCAGAAGCAGTGTCATGTTTTCTTCTGCTGTAGCTGGAAGGATTCTTACAAATTAAAAAAGAGAGTTAAATCTGCAAGTAATTTAGCCTAGTGTTTCTCCCACTGAAACTACCAAGGAGGCTTGCTAATAGTTTTTCATCCCAAAGATGTGTTTTCAAAGTGTGGTTGCCCTCTCTTTTATAGAAATTACTGGCAACCATTAATGCCCTACAGGCAACCAGAAAGCCACCAGAGCTCACAGAAAGGTTGGAGCTGTGCTTGACGGAAACATCTCCCTGCATATGAAATGAGAAACCTTTTCTTACGGGGTCAGAAGTGCTGTATTGTGTCTTAGGACATTAATGACTCAATTGTTAGTCTGGTCAGTCTCAAGGTGAACCACTCTTGCTATTAGCAGCCTCCTGCGATACCTATTCCACTCTAGTTTTGTACCATCGCACTGATTTTGGTGCTCTACCCTGTGAAGGAGGTTGCTTTGATATCTTTTTGCTTTTCCTTTATTGTTACTGAAAATGCTAATTCAGTATTGCACTGCCAGCATGCAAACACTTGCTGCTTTTTGTGTTTGATGCTAGACTACTATGCTGATGCAGCCTGGTATGCATTAATTGTATGGTTTCCATTTGTCATTGGGGATTGCTGAAGAAATAGGCAGGAGAGTTAGTTGTGCCTCTCTCACAAGACTTTTGGCTCCTTCTCCATTCACAGCTGGTCAGGAGCTGTCCCTGCCTCTCATTCTTGTCCCTGGCCTCTGTGTCTTCCCTCTGTGCTTGCCCAAAGTTTCTGGTGGATTCTGTTGCATTTAGTTGGGAGAGCAGAATCCAGTTTTCAATAATTTCTCAACTCACCCTTTCTGGCTGGTGTTTACTAAAACAGCTCAGCTGTAGGATCTTCAGTAGTGTCTGGAGTTAGCAGGATGTTTTGGTTCCATTCATCTCCATCTTTCCTTTTATCAACATGCACAGTACTTTCTGGTGGAGATAAGGATACCCTGAAAAGCTTCCAGCACAAGTTAAAAGGAGAACAAACAAGAGAAAAGGGCAACATGGAGGGAGGTGACAGGGAAGAGGGGAGAAAGGGAATGGAGGCGAGACTGGCATGATTATTGGTAAAACTTATTCAGATGACTGATACTAGTGAGTTTTCCAAATTAATATGAATAAGTTTTAAGGCATTTTTCTGAATGTAGCAGAGGCCACTGTTTAAGTCTCATTGAAGTTAATTTTGTGAAGGGGAATAAGGTGGGAGGAAGAAAGAGTGAATGCCTGCCAGATGGGGTTTAAGAAGAGAAATCCAGGCACAGACAGCATGAAAAGAGCTTGCAAGCAGGCATGTGAGTGGAACACAAAGGGGATGGAGGGAGGGAGTGAATGGAGATGGGGGAGGGCCAGGCTGAGCAGATGGAGACAGAAAGAGGAGGAGGATGGGCAAGCGTGAAGGGGATTTGCTTGTAGAGAGACCCTGGAAAGTAAAAGTAAGGAGTTTGGCATTGGCTAAGAGGTGGGGGAATGGAGAGCACAGGGAGCCCCCTTGGGGGCTGAATGCAGGCAATGGTGCAGAGCTTGGCACCCTGGACAAGTTTGGGTGGGTCTGGAGGGGACTGAATCCTCTTCCTGGGGACAGAGTCCACCTCACATCTCTGGAGACCAAGGCATTGCTCCAGAGTTGCAGTGATAGCACAGAGAGAAAGGATGATGTTGTTTAAAGGTACAGGGAACAGGATTTATCTAAGATTGTTCTGGAGAGTCCTTCATTGTACTCAGCATTGCAGCCATGATTCATGCTCAGTCATAAAGATGTTAAAATGAAACAAGGTACCAGCTCCTAGTAACTCAAACATACAAAATCTGTCAAGGGGACAGCTCAGAAAAACTAGAACTTTGTCATGTACAAAGACATGAAAGACAAGGAGATAAAAATGATCTCAGTAACGCTCACACCTACAGAAATGGAGAGCAGACATGCCTAAAAGATTTCCAACATAAAAAGGTGGTGTAAGAACTTCCATCACCTGTTGCTGAGGAATAACTCCTGTTTCCTGGTAGAGGCGATGCAGGCCTGCCTGCCTGCATGAAGAATCAGGAGTAGGCAGAGCAAACTTGGGTCATCAGTTTTGCCTTGTCATTGCAGGCCTTTATTAAGGGAGAGGGAAAAGGACCAAACTGCTAGCAGCTGGGATAACTAGCTAAAATGTTATGGTCCTCCTGTTAGCAGAGAGCGGGATGAGAGAGCAGGGTATGAGCAGGATATACCTGAGAGACTGAGTGAGGAGGATGGACAGTAAAGAGGAATTCCTGTCCTGTGGGAGATGGGCTGTCAGAGGGGGACCTAATTTAGGAGCAGAGTGCTATTCACAGCCCAGGAGTGCCCTCTCTGCCCTCTTTCTTAGTATGCTTTCTTAGTCCATCCACCCCTGAGAGATGCTGCTCTACTGAGAGAGAAAGTAATTTTTTTTTCTTTTATTTCTCATTTTAAGCCTGATTCAATTTATGGAACAGATCAGAAAAAGATGCTATCTATGTTTAGATGTATCAAGCTGTCAAAAAAATATCTCCCAGTGTGAATATGAAGTGCAGGTTCTTGAACACCAAGATGGGGTCAAGAAAATCTTATATTTCAAGAGATTTTGGGGATTTTTGTATGTCCATGCGCATAAGTCACTTTTAGTTTCACGTTTACGTTTTTTAATTCCAGACAGCTTTAAAATAACTTTGTTTGGTTTTGTCTTTTTTTTTCCTTGTTTGTTCGTTTTTGCAAACACATTCATTTTGGAAAAAAAAATCAAGGGGGGAAATAACGAAGCTTTTTGAAAAGTGGAATATTTTTCCCAGCTGAGCTCAGCTGGCCTTGGTGACCAAGACTGCATGGTGGTAGCACGCGGCTCCTTGTCCCTCAGCCACGTATATGTTGTTTGCATCACCACATCAAGCAAATTGTTGCTTGGGGAATTACCTTTTGGATGAGAGTTGGGGTGATTCAGAGTGTGTTCAGTTTTGTGATTCACGGAGCTGCAAAGGAAAACTGATGACTGGGCAGGGGGGAAGGAGCACCACAGTAAGGCAGAAAATCAGTGTCCAGAAGGCATTTGTGATAGGCACGTTTCAGAGTTTCTGACGATATGGGACAGAGACATTTGGCAACCACTAAGTTTATGCTGCATGCTTTAATCTTTGCTTTCTGATAGTATTTTAATATTTCACAAAACCACTATTGCTAACATATGAAAACTAGTATTTTTAGATTGCTTCCTACTCTTAGGTACTGTTTTGTCACACAGAACAAGTTAAACCAACTCTTTCAGCCAGTTACCGGTTTGGGAAGGCAGTCTGTTTGTCGGGCTTTGTTCTGAAGCCATTATTTGTCTTCTGTTCTGCCAAATTTCTTCTTCATGTGAACAGCTCTGGTTAAACCATGCATTCCCCTTTCTCTCAACAATTTTTTCCCAAAGCTAGGGTTGCTAGGAACATAGAAGAAGCTGTTGCAGATAAGCCTGTCTAGTGGTTTTGCCCTGCTTTGAGAGAGTCCATTCTTAGAAAGTTTGGGAGAATCTGCAAGAAATCTCACGGAAGTCGACTGTGGAATGAACTGCTCATGGGAGAGGATTTTTCCTAGCCTCATTCACTGAATTACCAGCCTAAATTCTGAAACTTAGGTGAACTTCTTTCCTAATTTCAAGCTTAACCTTGCTAGCTGATTTTTAAAATGACAGTGATTCACACAGCATGATTACACATTGCATATTCTAAATATTTTTAATCAGTTATACAGTTTTAGCATTTCTGGAGAAGAGGAAAACCTTTTTAGTTATTAACTATACTACACTACCCTGGCTCCCCAAATTTCTGAAAACAACCAGGCACCATCAAGATGCACAAGTGCTTAGGTATACCTCAGCACTCAGTGTTCATTATTTAGTTAGTTCCGTGTGTGTGTAGTAGTCATTTGTACAAACACAGTGTTCACACAGTCCTTAAACACACAAGAACAAAATGTTCTAAGGATTAAACATGAGCTGAAGGGATCTGTCAGCTGAGGATGCTCAGTCAATGCCAGTGCTTGAAATATGCAAAACTCTAACAAAACCATGATCAATAACGTGTGCCAATGGAGTCAAAAAGACCATTTCATTGGGCTTTTATGGGAAATAGAATGAAAATAATTATTCCAAAAGCAGAGAAATTCAGAAAAACTATTTTTCAAGTAAATACAGCATTTCGCAAACAGCAGGACAGAATGGTCTTGAAGTTATCTGCAAAGTCATTATTATTCCCACAGTAACTTATGGTGAGTAGCCTAATCAAACAGTGACACCAAGGAGGAATGAACTTTAAACAATTTCTCTGGTCTATTAAGTACCAGATGCTTTCATATAACATCTGTTCCTTTTGTCCCACATGGTTTTCTTTTAAAACTGTACTTATTGTAAAGAACTGTAAAGAAATCCCTTTCATGATGCAGTTAATGCAGGGCTTGAAAAATGTACCTTATGGCTAAATAGCCAGTGGAGACTGTGTCTACCTATGTGGGCAGTTTGGTTTGGTGTCATGCGTGAAAAGCCCAATTGTAATTCTGCTTTCCCTGGCTTTCTGAGGATTTTTTTTGTTTGTTTTGTTTTCAAACATGCTTGGAAGGCACATGTTGACGAATCAGCAAAATATGACAGTCTTGTTAGCTTTTCAAGTGATTTTCCATCTGGTAGATTCATCTAATTGGAGTGGTGGGCTTGAAGTTATTTTCTGCTGCTCATTTCATGCAATTCAAATACCTGCATGGGGATTCCTAGTCTTCCCCCATTTACTGTGCTCGTGGAGAAATGGATCTACTCCCTGTCCCATGTAACTACAGCAAGTACTCACCTGCAGCATGAGGCTTAGATAACTTCTTGCATTTTTTGCCCTTGGAAGGAAGAGAACCTCATCTCAGCTAGATCCCTGTAAGCTGCAATTGGAGAGGCTTTGAAATGGGAAAAATAGAAGAATTATGATGAGAGAATAAGGCAGTCAAACAAGGGAATGGCTGGAAGAAAAGGCCAAAAACATGTGGTCTGGCTCTTCTCTTTGATTGCTGTAGAAGTAACCCAATCCATTGAAGTCCATGGCTTTATGCTGGCACAAAGCAGAAAAAATCAGGTGCAAGGTTTCAGGCAAAGCAAGGGCACAATTTTTCATGTAGGTAAATAAGTGAATTAGCATTGTTTAGCTTGAACTTCTCACCAGGAAGACTGTTTTATGGTTTGAGAAACAAGAACTTGAAGGGTCCATTAGACAAACATATTTCTAATTGCCTGAAACTGCTGCAGGGGTGTGGTAGGATTTAAAGTAACTACTAGCAAAATGGCAAAAAACTCCCCCAGAACTCCAAGGTGGTAACTCCACTTGACTCCACTTACTTTTCCATTACCTTTCTCTACATTTCCCTTCCTTCTGAATTTTAACATGCCATCTGATTAACACAGCTGTGTTTCCTTTTTGTTTTGTACTTTCATACATGAGATTTCTAGATCTTTTTCAGTCCTTCCTACATTTATTCTTGCATTTCCTTAAAATAAAATAGAGTTGGGGACGTAGTATGCACTGATATCTCTTTTCTAAAAGAGAAATATCTTTGCTGAAACACAGCTACACTGATTTCCATGGAAGAGTTGTAGTGTGAATTAACTTTTCATTGTTGTTATTCAAAATAAGATGGATTTCAAAAAGTCTTTTGAAAAACCAAATCTGACACACAGTGTACACAGAAGTAGAAGCTGTAATAAATCCTGCTGGGATCAGGCAATTTGTGTCCCAAAAAGGAGTACAGGCCAGTGTGACTGCAGCAGCTGCTGCTGTGTCAGTTACGTTTATATTGCTGCCTGAAACCCAACTATTGGAAAAATCTAAGAAAAACCTCAGAAGCACCTCAAATTGTGTGCCAGGCTTCAGCACAGTTCACGTGGATCAAATAATTTTGCTTGGCAGAGTAACGCAGGGATCTCATGAAAGCTGTTAATATTAACAATGCACTAATCTCTAGGTGGGAATCTTCCTTCTACAACCAGGCCAGGCCAGATATCTGATTACAAAGAACAAATTCTCACTTACAAGAAGGTAGGTGTAACTGGGGAGGTGGGGTCTTTTATACATCTCACTATGAGCAAAAAGTAAACCAAGAGGTTGGTGGGGATTCGGTCGGATTTTTTTGTTTTGGTTTGGGTTTTTTAAATCAAATAACAGGTCAGTTGCTGTTGTTTGAAGTTTGTAAATGTCTTCTCAGATTAAATGAAGTCATTTATGTACATTGTAATTTAATGCTTAGTGGAGTGGCCTTCCATAGAAGACTGGCAGTTCACAGACAAGAAGGGATGGTTTGATCTAGCCATGAGTGTGGTTTTGAAAAATCACACTTCTGTTGGATATGAGGCTTTGATTTAAAAACCGTTTAGTGTCACATATAACGAAGAAAAATGGCCATGGGAAGAGGGAAAACAAAGGAGAGCAGAAGTTTATTTTCCTTAAAAAAGCAGGACTGCAGGCACTAAGGACAAGCTGTGCATTGTGATCATGCTCTCGGTGGCTGAGACAGCAGGAGGCTTTTTAGGCAGGGCTGGAGTTGAGCTCTTTGGGTGGCTACCCTGCTGAAGAGCTCGTCTGCTTGCCTTCCTGGAAAGGCAGAGCAGGCAGCCAGGTGCCCTCCGGCAGTCTGCGGCTTTCGGGATGTGCTTACTTTGCCTCTGCCTGAAGCCAGCCTCAGCCTGGACTCTGTCCTCCTATGGGGATTGATGGGAAAACAGAGAGTGAGGCTGCAGGCAGAGGAACTGAGGGGGGACCAGAATACATTTGTGTCATTTTTTCAGTGGTCTTTTGTAACTCTTTTTTTAAAACTTCCTGCATAACTTTAGGGGGAAAAAAGGTTAAACTTTTGTGTTTCTTTCTCTGTAAGGCAGCATTAGTGAATAATACTTCCCTGTTTTGCAGAGCTGTCAGGCAATGTCTTGAGTATTTGTGAAGTCTGCAGAAATATTGGGTGCTGTGGACCATCTGAGAATGACGTGTTTATAGCTAAGGGGAAGACAAATGCTCTGCTGGCATAAGGAAGGTTACAAATTGAATTTAGCAAGAATTTGTTTGGGGGCTGAACTGGTTTCATTATTTCTTTCCTACATGCAAGTAAGGGTGTGTTAGCAGAGTTTATAGGTTATAAAATTTGAGAGGCCATTTTCTGCACAGAGGGGAACTGGTGCAGACTTTAGTATGATTCAGAGAGCTCTGAAGTCTGTATGACTGGAAGCAGAATGAAACATAGCAGTACAAAGTGCAATATCATTCACCTAGGGACGAATATGAATGTTGTCTTTGAGCTCATCAGTTGGAAACAACCAGAGGGAAAGAGAGTCCTCATGGCTATGCTCATCACAAAATGACTTGGGCAGCAGTGACTCCTCCCACCCACCCGGTGCTATGGTCATGATCTATCAGGCAAAATGTCTCCAAAAGAACTGGCAAATGTTTAAGCTGTCTGTAAAACATTAGCAAGAGCCTGTCTGCAGCTGTAGTCACCTGCACTGAGGAAAAGCGAATTCCAAGTGGAAGAGGTATAGTGAAGGGCTTGTAAGGTGAGACACCAGGAAACAGAACAACTGTTACATGAAAAAACTGAAAGATTGTCCCTTGATTAGTCAAGGAAAATGGTCTGAGAAAGATTACTCCCTTTAAATACCAAACGTCAAAAAAGTGGAAGATATATTTTAAAAGTTTTGCCTCTCATTTTTTTTCCTACGCCATTTAAAGGATCCTGTGGCACCCTTTCCCCTTCATTTAAAGCCCTGCTCTACAGATCATTTACAGCTGCATTAATGTTATCCTGTTATTTTAGAGCTCCATGGGGCTGAAATAGTCAAAATATCAACCCCCACAGTTTTCTAGGTGAGGAAAATGGTATTCAGTTTTGAGTTTGTATTGTCATAAGCCATGTACAGAGCATGTGCTGGTAAGCAGGAAAAGCTATTTTCAGCAAAAAGTTCTGCTTTTCCAATAAAATTAATCAGATTTTATTTAGCAAAGTCCCATCCAGTCAAACCACAACTTAGGTTAGAGTAACCACAGGTGAAAAGCTCACATAGAGCTTTAGCTAAATGAGAGGTTTGCAGTCTCATAAAGGAATCCTTCCTCCAGAAATAAACCAAGAGTTGCTCCTGCATTAATGGCTTGTTTTGTCTGGATGTCAATCTGTACTGAAAAAAAAAAAAAAAGGTAATGGTAGATAATTATATCAGAGTGTGCATGGGCCATATCAGATATAGAGATGGTCTGATTGACTTGGGTGTTGGGACTGCTGTGTGATTTACTTTTTCTGCTCTGGGAAACTAGGGGGCTTACCAGAAGCTTTGTCAGCATAGGGATTCTGAGTTACAGGGTTTGGTGAGAACCACATTGTTCCTTTGCTTTGAAAATAATCAGACCCAAGGTTCAGCATTTACATCTCTGCAGACTGTATGCAGCAGGAGAAAGCTGAGCTGAGGATACTGTAGAGATTGCTTCAAGTGGGTTACACTGTGCTTTCCCTTCTGATTTTGTCCTAAAGGTGCAGGACATTAACAGAAAAAAGGAAAAAGAAAGATAATTTCAAATAGACTTTTTTCAAAATTTTGTAGATACTCAGGTCTGTTCTTTAAAAATATGATAGCAGTATACTGCTCCATATTTATTTTCTAAATAATAAAGCAATCAATATCTTTTAAAATTCCTGCACTGTTTAGCTAGTATGAATACAAAGATTCCTAGCCTGAACGGGACTCCTGTTAGTTATACCTATGGAATTTAATTTTACTTTCTTTCTAAGGAGAACACATAAAGAAATTATTTTTTCCTATTTTATTTCCAGACTGCTGATCTTGTGTTATCGTAGGGATAGGATGTGTTCTATTTGTTCTGCTTGAATTCTGTGGTCTGTACTCAAGTCTCCCAGTCATTCCCATGCAATGGGACCCATAACAAGCAGGAGAGATGAAAAACTCCCTGTGTCTGTGGCCAAGCTGGTAAGATAAATCTGCTTCATTGCTACCATCCTAAAGCCTCCTCCACAGGCAGCCCCAGGCTTCTGGTAGAGTAAAAGCAGTCTGTGTCCTCCCCCTTCTTCTACTTTAACAGCTAACCTTTATTTAGACCCAAGGCTTGGGAAGAATCTCCCTCCTCTTTTGAGGACCAGAGCTTTTTGTGGGACCTGGACAGCAGAAGAGCAGGAAGATGTGCTTCTGTTGGAGAAAGACTTTGGAAGTAGTAAAGGGAAAGCAGGTGAAGAGCTTGTTGCAGCTGAGAGAACAGGGACGCTGCCAGCTTGAAGTGTGGTTACTGAGTTGCAGCAGATGTGGCAGCATGGGAAGAAATAGTAAACTAGAGAGAAGGATGGATCATGCATGAGGGAGAGAAGGCTATGGGAATAACAGGAGCTGCTGGATGATGGTAAAGGAGAAAATGGGAAATAAGTAAACAGAGAGATAAAAGACAATGAATAAGAATACATGACAATTCTTCTCTTATTTCTGGAGAACAATTGTACTGAATCAAATAAGCTGGTCTGCAGTGGTTGAGGGTTGTGTACGTGAGAGTGTTTGTTCTGGGATGATGGCAGTAATACCCCAGCCTTCTATGTGGTGGGCTTCACATGCTGACATTAAAATATGGTGTAAAGAAAATCTATATTGCTATGTTGATTCTGCAGCTAGAGAAATATTGTCTGTGTGGAAGAGACAGAGAGAGGGAGAAAGAAAAAAAATAGAGGGAGAAGTGGGAATAACAGGCAAGAAAAAGATAGCAAATGTGTCCTAGGGTGGAATATAAAAACAGCAGGTACATGTTCATAGTGTGTGCATGTATGTTGCTGTAAAGAAATAAGTTGGTTTGAATTTCTTGGTCCTTGAAGTTAGGATGGGATGGAGAGAAGTTACTTAGATAATAAACATTTCTCAGTTTTATCAGCTCAGTTGTGGTGTTGAATGAATGTGTGCTACAGCAGTCTGAGACCCCACGTGGGACACTTATGTTTGTACAACAAACTTGAAGAGTTCAAACTTTCATTTTCAAAGTCAAGCTTTCTAGTCTTCAGGACTGCAAAGGTATGTTTCTGTATAGAAACAGGTCATGGTTTTGAAACCAAACTTTATAGAAAACACATTAAATAATCTGTGATTGCTAGAGGTATGCATTTCTTTGCACTTTTTGTCTCATCAAGGTGTTAACTCTGAAAGCTAACGACTGCATTTCACTGTCAACAGCCACAGTTTCAGGTCTGACTTTTTTAACAGAAGGGCAGGAATAAAAGTCCTCTTCCTCACAGGAGGTAGCTTGATAATCACTGCAACTGAAAGAAAGAGGAATTCAAGTGAAAAGGATGAAGCATTGTTCTAAAAAAGCACTTATTTCCCTTGAGCAATTATCAGACATCACAACAAGATGCTTGCATTCAACATGAAGTTGGTTTGTTTGTAGGTAATTCTAAAGGTTGGACTCAGTCTCTTCTATTTTTTTTTTTTTTTTGCACCTGCTGTTAATATCAAAGAGGAACCAACTGTAGGTTTAGGCTGGAACAAAGTTTTACACTTAGACTAAGAGCTGAGATTGCTAGTTGCATCAAAAAAATTGCCAGTGATGGAGCAGTAGGATTTTTCATGAACTGTTCAAACCATGCTGGGGAAAAGTCTGCTTCTTTTTACTGGTTGTAAAATTTGGGAAAGTGAAGAAAGGGGTTGCAAGAGAGAGTTATAGGGGAAAGCTGGCATCCCTGGTTGTGACAGTAGCACATGTGCTGTGTGCTAGCAAGATGCACACACAGCTCATGGTGAATGAGTACAATATAAGCCAGTATTAACCTTTCCTTTTGGATTTTTGTTAAATCTATTTTTTAGTTCATGTAAAGAATAGAATTTTTATGTTCCAGTTGAGTACAGAACAGAAATAACTTATTTGTCTGTAGCGGATAGCAAATTATAACAAATTTCAATCATAAATTAACTCTACATTTCATTATAAAAACAGAAAGGTAGAATTACAAAAAATCCTGATAATGCTATTTATTTTTCTTGCAATAAAAATGTCTGGTCCAGCAGTACTAGGTAACAACAGTGCTATTGCCTACCATGCCAACCATTACATCGTTTGCTGTTTTTGTTTCATTACTGCTTCAGAGGCCCTGGTCCCAGGCCACCATTCTGTTCTGCTGGACAGGATTCAAAAGAAGGTTTTTGTATCAAAGACCTTGCAATGTTTATAGTGCTTTGGGTTTATAATAAAGCATCTCAGTAAAGAGAGCTGCTACTGGAGTTTTAACTTATTTAAAGGGCAGTTTTTCTGGAGGAGCCTCCCCTACTTTAATAACAGTAACTTAAACTCAAGCAGCCATTTTGCTCTCTGAAAACCCTCTAAATAAAACCAATCAATATCTGTTCTTTGTCCTGCATAGGAAAGCACAAAATGTTAGATGGCTTCACAAGGTTTTGCTTGGCTTCTTTCATAGTCTTTTATAGGAAAAAAATGTGAGTACAGTTATTGTAAATGTTTCTCTTTGTACATTGATACTAGCTCTTTTTTTATTTTAAAATTAATCTTATTCTTTTTTTTATTACAATGTAATATTTAGTAATATGTCTACCTGAAAATTTTGTGATTAAAAATGTCCTACCTTTGCATGTGAGGTATCTTCTTTCCATAAAGAACTGTAGTTTTTCCCTGGAAAATAATGCTGAAAACTTCTCATAGTTTTCAGTATTTCTAAAAGGAAGTAAAAAAATTGGCAGGAAAAGACATGGTCTTCACAGCTTTTTTAATGTGCCCACTATCGCACATCACACAGCATAGCACTTCTAGAGGAACTTTCATCATATATAGTTCCAGCCACAGAACCTTTCAGCTGTGTTGAAAGCTGAGCAGAAAGTGAAATGACATAGCAGAGCTGAACGAAATACTGAAAGTAAACAGGATATTTATCTATTTTTTTTTTTATTATTATTTTTCTGGATGTCAGTTATCTCTGAAACAGACCTGGACTTCTTAAAAAATATGGGGTTTTTTTATTTTCTGAAAGAATTGCCGTTCATTTTGTATCTCCTGCACCTGGAATAGGTAATTCCCCAAATATTTTCAAGATGGCTGCTAGCACATATTTGCATGTTACCAACACTTGCAGTAAATATTTGTATGAAGAAGAGGTGGCTTGGATGAGTGTTTGTGGGAATCAAAGAAAATGGCTGATACAAACCATGTAAGCAAACTTACTCCTTGCATGAGTATGGTCTTTGAGACTAGTCCCTTGTAAGAACAAACTCTTATGAAGTAAGAGATTCTGTAAATTACTCTAAAGATTTATAGAATAAGACTTTGGGAAGCAGTGTTTTTTCTGGAGGTTTGTAATTTGTGATAGCAATTCCCTAGCTGGACGATAATAACTATATTCTGTGAGATCGTTTAGCAGAAAATCCCTGGGAAAAAAAACCCCAATTTTTTTAATCAACTTGCTCAGGACTTTTCCATAAATATTTTTACTTGTATTTACTCAGCCTCAGAGCTTGGGTTTTAGCTGCATTTATCCTTCTGGTGCCCCTGCCCCACTTTTCCAGCAGGTTGTCTTCTCTCTATTTCATTGTGGCTGCTTCTGTCTCACGCACATTCAGGTGGTTAGTTCTGTCAGCTCCTCTACATTTTAATAAACTCTCTTTCCCCATAGTCTGTCCTATTTCTTCTTTTTTTTCAAGGAATTGATCATGCATCGTAGAATGGACTCAGGTTATAAAGATGAGATAAGAGGATTTACCAGGCAAAAGAGTGGGACCAGATAAATATGAGTCACTGTCAATCTTAAAATGGAGCAGACAGAATTGGGAAAGAACAGGTGTTTGGTTTTAAGCTGTATTTAATACCAAAACCCTTTTGTTATAACTTGATTTTACTTTTTCCCCTCAGTGTTTTCCTTCAAGTATTTTGACTAATATTGCCAATTACTGCCAAACAGGCTTATTTGCTGCATTCAAACCAGGCCTATGCTTAAAAGTACGATGTACCTGATGGCTTCAGTGACCTCCTGATGGCTTCAGTGTGTTCTGACTCCTGAATTCTTGTGAAATCACATTTACCCATGTAAATACAACTAAAATCCTTTGCTCGTGGTTGCACTGACACGAGGCATTTGTACCAGAGCCCTTGCACCTGGTGCAAGGGAATGCACCAGAGTATTTTAACTTGCATTTTGTCGTGTTTCAGAGTTTTTAAAATCCATTTTTCTTCAGGGGGAGGGGGTGTGTGGGGGGATGATGTAGCAAATCTCACTGTTTCATATTGGAGTGGGTGAGACTTCTCTGGTAAATGACGTGGGTATATGGTTAGTACCACAGTGGGCTCAGTGACATCATTTCTCTGTAGCAATGGAAATTTTGATGCTGACTGAGCAATGAAAACCCAGACTGACACTGACGAGCAAATGTGATTCATCACTAATTTATCCCCAGGTACTGAGATGGCCGTGAAGCATATTCAACTTGTCTGCAAATCTGTATAATTTACAAATATATATGTAGAGAGCTTGAAAATTAATTTTAACTGCCATCTAACTTTTCTCTGTGATTGCTTTTGCTTGCCCAGCCAAGAAGCAGGTGACCAATCAGGTATGAATTGCCAATGGCTAATGAATAGTAATCAAATGAACAGTTTGTAAATAACCCTTAACCTGAAAGCTGCTTTTCTAGAATATCTGATGATTTCTTACAAATCAAAATGTATTTTGCCTGTTTGGTGAACATACAGATACATATTTATACATGCACAATTGACATGCCATGTATAAATACACAGATATGCAGTCTGAGGCAGTGATATTTGAACAACTGCAGTTTGGATGAACAGAAGATGGGGAATTTAGTATACCTTAGCACAGTTAAACAAGATTTCTACAATTATAAATTGATGATGTAAAGTTTCAGTAATTTACTCTTGATATTGACAGAAGAATTTGGGACTAATCTGTCTGAAGGACCTGCTTTAATTTTTTCAGTTGACTGGCTCTTGCTTTTTGTTAGTCATTTCAATCTGATTAGCTCTTTCAATTTAAGCATTTTAGTATAAGAGTTTTTCTAATAAGAAATAGTTAATGACTAAGCAAACAGGCTGCAATAACAAAACACGATTCACTGAAATTTTGTTTCCATTAGCTAAGCTTTCTCTCGGAGAATTTAAATATTCGCTGAATCTCTAGTCATTGTGCAGCAGTTTTCAGGGAAAAGCTCTCTATGTAATGGTTGGACTCAAGGAAAAAAAAGCATCTCACACAAATATGCATATGAAATAGAAGTTATTAAACTATTTTGGTAAAGTCAAATGTACTAAGAGAAAGTGGATCGCAAAAGCAGATTCAGTTTTCTGCATTTTAGTTCAGGATTTGTAGGCAACAGGTTTTAAGAACCATGGAGATGGAAACAGGTTAGGAAAACCTATCAGAGTCTTGTTTTGTTTTGCGGGTTTTTTGTTTGTTTAATTAGAGTCTCTAATCTGTTTTTGCATTCTAAACCTTTTTTGAAACTCGGTGGATTGTTTCTCCCTGTTACTGAACATTCAGCTGGCTGGAAATGCACTTTAATTTGAAAGCCTTGCTATTTTCAGAACATCTTTTTCAGCGTTACAGATTGATACATAAAGACTCTAGCTTTAACAGGAGTTGGTGTGTATTCTAGCATTAAAATAAGTTCTGAAATGATAAATATAAAATACTTGAACGACTTAAAATGAAACCCAAAAGCGTAGGTTTACACTGTTTTCAAAGCAGGAGTCGAAATTCGAAAGAGCGAGCCTAATTTTGGACGGGAGTAGGAAGACTGAGGTAGTTCGATGAGGATTCCTGCCGACACCTGGACCCGGTAATGCAGCACCTGGAGTGGCGGCGGACGGCGCGGAGGTCTGATCTCCGGGAAGGTAGAGGAGCAAAACAGAATCTCCCGCTTTTCGGGTGCCCTGCTGGCAGCAGCAACACAAACATCTTTTCCGCCAATGTCCGCAACGATTGCGGCGGTGCCCACTCCATCCCCTCCGCGGGGCAGCGCCCACCCCGGCTGCGCGGGGACCCCGCCGCACCTCAACAAAATCTGCTGCCAGCGGCACGGCGGCGGCCCCGCCTGGGTGGGCACCAGCGCGGCGGCCGCCTCTCCGCCCGCTGGCGGGTGGGAGCGCCGGGGGGATGCGCCGTCTATCCGGGGAGAGAGGTTCCCTCTGCCCCGTCCAGGTAGCTGCGGGGCAGGAGCCCCGGGCGCCCTGTCCTGCCGCGGCGGGGCGGCACTGCGGCGGGCATCAGCCCCTCGCAGCCGGACCCCGGAGGTGTCCCCGCGCTGGCAATCGACGCCGGGGGTGCCCCGAGGGAGCTCCTGCCTGGCGCTCGGGCAGTCCGCGCTGAGACCCCGCGCCGCCTCCGAGGACGGGGGCAGCCCCGCTGCCCGGCAGCTGCCGCCCGGCGAGGGGAGGCGACGGCCGGGCACCGCGGCCCCCGCCCAGGTGAGCGCCGCCGATTCGGGGTGAGGGCAGGGGCGCCAAGGGCTGCAGCGGCTGCCCGGGTGATGAACGATGATGGCCGGTTCCCGGCTCTGACAGGGCTAGGGCCGCGGCTGTCCTGGGAGGGGAGGTCGGCGGCGGGCTGCCCGCAGCCCTGGGGCTCCTTCGTGCCGACGGGCGGCGCGGCGCATCGGCTCTACGACGGCCGCGGTCCCGCTCGGCCCGGCCCGAAGGGAGCACCCCGGCCGGGCTGAGGGGAGCCCTGTAGCCGGTTGGCGACGCTGGCCACCCTTTCCTGCTGCTGGAGGCGAACTCCGGTGGGCTCGGACCTCTCCTCCCTCCTCTCGGCGGCTGGCGCCCAGAGCAGAGCGAGTTTAAGGCGAAAACGAAATACGCGCGGCGGGGGATTTGAGCGCGGTCATCGGCCCCGCTCCGATCCGAACCCGCCTTTGGGCTTCCCTTGGCCAGGCGTTCGGCCAGCGGCTGCCCCGCTGAGGGCCGCCGTAGCGCGGACCGCCGAGGCGCCGGGACGGGCGGGCTGCGGCCGGGATGGCGGGGTGAGGCGGCGGGGCGGGACCCCAAATGCCCAAGGACCCCAACGCGGGGTCGAGGTGGCGGCTGGCCAGCGCGACAGGCTCCACTGGCGAGCGACGGTGCCTGTGCTTGCGGAGCAAGGCCGGTGGCAGCCCCGGGGCCACATTGCACCTGAGAGCACGAGCTGAGGCAGCCCCCCGGGGAGCCGGAAGGCTCGGGTTGAGGGATGGGCGGCTGTCAGTGTGCCAAGTGGTGGGAAAGGCGGAGGGGAGCCCAAGCAGACACGTGTGATGCTGAGCGTCGGGGAGGGTCTGTGCATCTTTGCGTAGAAATGGTGTTGGATGCCCCACAGAAACGGAGGGGCAGCTCTGGCGTCTGCATCCCAGGCACAGCAGGGCTTCTGCCTTTTGATCTCAGTGGCTGGAAATACATGTTTAAAATAATGACACCGCATAAGGAGGATCTTTTCCTCCTGTTTCTCCCCGCTTTCCCTTTAGGTAACCGCTGTGCCGTAGCTCCCGTGTGCGCGCCTAGCAGTGAGAGGAAGGGAGGGAGGGAGGGAGCCTGGGAAGCGCTGGCTCCGCCAGTGGGCGTTTTCTGGCGGCCGGGGCTGGCGCTGGAAGCGACACTGCAGTGACTGTATCTGCCTCTTTGCAGGCGAGCGCGCTCATACGGGGCAATATTTGCCTCGCTCGAAGAAAATACAGATTGTTGCCGTTTTCTTGCTTTGAATGCGAGGTGGGAGCATGGGGAAAAGCGGACTTTAAAAGGGGACTGAAACCGCTTGGCAGTCGGTAGCGCCCTGTCCCCTCCGGCCTAAAGGGGGAACGGAAATGGGAGGATTTTATGAGGGCAGGGAGCCGGGGTGCGGAGGAAATACTGCCCGGGAGTTGCCGGAGGGAACGCAGGACCGATCCGTGGTGGCCCCTTGTTTCGCTCCGTCCTTTTGCGGCTTTCCCTTTCGCTTTACTCCGGTATCTCTGCTAGACGTCCTGCCTTAAACTACCGCGAAAGGGAGGGAAGAGCGGAAGCATGTCCAACCCTGAGAAGCGGATCTTATCCCGCCCCTCGGCCCCCCTGGCTGCAGCACCCGGGGAAAAGCCCGGCTCCAGCAGCCGCCCGCTCCACTCCCATGGCCAGAGCAGTGGAGGTGGAGGCAGCGGCGGGTCTCCTCCTCCTCCCCCCGCTCCTGGAGGCGACTCGGCTCCCTGCAGCTCCCTCTCTTTCCTCCTAACAACCACCAGCAGCAGCAGGAGCCGCGCTGCAGGCACAGCCCCCTCCGCCGTCTCCGCCAGCATCGTTTCTAGAGCGGCAGCGGCTCCTTTTCTCGTTCCAATCCCCTCCTT
>VXBT01001744.1:963608-1079931 GCA_013400235.1 Oriolus oriolus | reverse complement strand
CCCTCCTTCTCCTCCGCTTCTCCATCTTCTTTTTATTTCTTGCCGCCGCCTCCTCATTTCCCCTCCTCGTTTTCCTTTAACCTCACAAGTCTCCAAGGGAGGGAAGGAGGAGGAGAGGCAGCGAGAGCGGCAGGAGGAGGAGGAGGTGGAGGAGGAGGAGGAGGAAGAGATGTTGGCGGAGCAGCAGCAGCAGCAGCTCACTTGATCGCCCATCCAGGCGGCAGCGGCAGGAGGAGACTCTTCTGTTCTTCCTCCATCCAGGGCTTGCTGCTCCGTTCCGCAGCCGGCGGCCCTCGGCAGCACCACTCCCGGCTCCTCCTCTCCCCAGCCGCCTCTCGCCCGTGGTCCTGTAATTCCCTCGGTGCTGCAGCAGCAGCAGCAGCCCGCGGCGACGGGATCCGAGGAGGCGACGGCCCCGGCGGGAGCAGGACTCCTAGGCGGCAGCAGCGGCAGAGAGGCGCCTTCTTCTCCTTCTCGTCTCCCCTGCTCCTAGGGCCAGACATGGAAGATGGATCTAATTCTGCAAGCTGCTTTAGGAGGTTTACGGACTGTTTCTTGAATACAAGTAGGTACCGGGGCGCTGTGCCCGGCGGCGGGTCGCGCGTGTCTCGGGGGAAGGCGAAGGGCTGTGTCCGAGGCTGGGTGCATGCCTTGTGGAAAGAGCATTTCTTTGTGAGTGGGGGGGAGGCGAGGACACAAAGGGGCCGTATACGTGGGGCGTGCGTGGACGCATGGAGGAGCGGCCGGGTGTGTATTGAGGATGCACGGACAAAGGGGATGCTCGATGTAATTGAGTGCTCTTTGTGGGAGCTGGCTGTTAACGCCTCGAGGATTTCTGCATCATTCCGGGATCAGACAACTCTACGTATATGTATGTCAGCCTTTAGCTTGGTACATGCTTAATTTGCTCAGGAATGACACGTAGGGGGAATGGAGACTGTCCCCCCTGCTTACTTGAACAAGCAATAAGGAAGCGTTATTGTATCGGCAATTGACAGAAAAGCGGCGGTGGAGGACCGAAAAGGGTGAAACGGATCGCTTCTTTCTGCATCCCCCGTCAGATCTGCCACGCGCGTTCACATTCCATATTTCTGATTCGGCTTTGGTACCGGGTGCCGCCTTCCCCTGGCCGTGGCTCGTTGTAAGGCGGGCCAGGAGCCCAAGAGGAAACATGTGCTCCTTGCTACGGGGGGCTGGCGCTGGAACGGAGATAGTGACCGGTTGGCGGGGAGGGCGGAATAAAGGGGGAATTGAGACGCTCCACAAAGGGCGCCCCGAAGCCAGTCGTTCCCAAAGCCTGGCCGGCTCCCGCCGAACCCGAACGCGGGGGAAGGGCGCGGGGCCGCGGTCGCCCAGTGCCGGCAGGCGGGAGTTGGGGTCAGAGCAGCCGCTCGGCCTCCTCTCGGTGCGCGGCTGGGCGAGCGCCCTCCCCGTGCTGGCCGGGGGAGCCCGGCGGGAGCGGCCCGAGCCCTGAGGCGGGATGTGGGAGCGGGGAGGAGGCTTCGCATGGCACAAACTCCCTGTTCGCAGGGACGTGCGGCCCGGCTGCCCCTCGGGTGTGTCGCCCTCCCGCCTC
Organism: Oriolus oriolus; assembly: GCA_013400235.1. NCBI lineage: Eukaryota > Metazoa > Chordata > Aves > Passeriformes > Corvidae > Oriolus > Oriolus oriolus. The sequence goes on along the minus strand of VXBT01001744.1, from coordinate 1,078,355 downwards.
CGAGGCGCTTCCCCCGCACGCCGCGCTCCGCCGGGTGGGCGCCCCAGGGCTGGGGTGGCCTCGGAGCGGCCGGGGCTTCGGGCCGAAACCTCCCGGGGTCTGGCTGCCCTTGTCCCTCCGCCAGCCCCCAGTTCCAGCGGCCCGCCGGGAAATGTGCTGGGGTTCGATGTGGTCATGGGACTAAAGAATTTACAAGCGGAGCATATATCAGGGCTGATTTTTTTTTTTTTTTTAATATGGAACTTTTTTTTTTGCTTGTCTAGTATTTTGATGCTTAGAGTGACTTCAATCAGCTGTGGTTATATTTTCTTTTTGTGACAGCTCCTTAGTTTGTGGATCTATGCCTCAAGGTATCCCTAGACTCGAATTTTAATCTGTTGGTATACTTGGATAAGGGTGGCTTTTTGGTTACAGGTGAACCGTGTAGAGTTCACTGGGGGGAAGTGAGAAGAACTACAGAGATGTCCACTGAAACCTCATTATCTGTTTTATTGCTTAGAGCTGTCTTGAGCACAAGAGCCTGCAAGTGTGGTAGTACTTGTGTTTCAGGGTAGAGGTGAATAAAGATGATATTTGCTGCACTGTCTTTTTGAAACTTTATTCAATAGTTGATTATGTTACAGAGCCACATACTTGTTTAATCTTGAGACCTGAAGGGAATCCTAAGCTCTTCCAGTTTTAATTTTCTTTGTATTTGAGAGGGGTAGAATGCTGCCATGAGTGTCGTACAATGCTGATGTTTTAAAATAAGTGGTCTTGAGAGCAAGGGACTGAGCCAGGGAATGTGTATCATGTAGGGCAATTCGCTCCTTTGCTAGACCAGGAAAAAGATGGTGTGGCAAACATCAGCTTTGTTCAAAACACAGTTTTAAAAGCAGTAGTGAATTCAACTTAAGCTATTTTATGAACTCTTGAACACATGAAATTTGGTCATCTTTCACCGATTGTGACCTCTGACTGAAGATTTTCCGGCAGGCAGGAAAGGAGCAGAACTATTCTTTCCCCTGTGAGTTTACTGACGTCTAAGAAGACAGTGGAAGCCTCTCTCTGTGGAAACACTTTTCCATGCTCTGCAGCCCGCGCTTATGAAACTTTCAGGAACTTAAAAGCCTGATATTTTCTGCTCCTCTTTTGAATGTGATTGAAATTGACCAATGGGCTCAAAAGGTATTAGCGAGGTCAGGATGGACAGACATCCACATGCGGTGCGTATGTACATATGCGTATGCTTCCCTCCCTCCCTGAGTGATTACATAAATCTGATTTCCTTAGGAAACCAGGCTGAAAAAAGGAGTGGAGGGAAGTCAAACAAGATATTATTCAGTTCCAGTGCAGCTCCTGCAAAGAGCACTTGTCCAACTGTTTGGAGTACTGTGCACAGTCCTGGTTACAGTGCAGCCGGAAGGCTATCATTGTTTTGAAGAGGATGAGATCATGTAAAATAACGAAGATAATGTGCTGTGTCTCATAGCTTTTGTTTCCTGAATTGTATTTCGAGTCCTAAATCATACCTATGTACAGATACATGCTCTTTGACTTTAAAGACATAAAAAAGGAACCTAAATATTTTTGCAGGGAACTTGAGGAGTTCTTTAGAGAAGAGAATTGAGATGAGTCCTTCTGGAAAGAAGATTTAAAAGTGACATAACGGAATCCTCAAGAGTGGAAAACAGTAAAATTGATAGAGATGTGTTCTTCTTTCATCTCTGAGCTCTTTCGACTTGCATGCTCTCCAGTCAGGATTTTGTTAGAAGGTTATTATTATTGTTAGTATTAAAATTTTAGGTTCTCTAATACTCAGTTTGTGCCATATCTGGCTATTTTTCTGATTAAAATTCCTAATGAAGCACTGGACTGCAGAAGCTTATATGAACTTTGTGCGGTGTATGTTGTTTTTCTTAACTGTTTAAAGTCTTGGTGCGTAACACAGTGTTTTAAGAAACTTTTAGTATTGAACGTCCTGCATCAATACTCCAGTGGAGTTCTGTTATATTTAGAATACTGCAAGTTGCCAGGTATTCCAGTATTTCAGGTCTCTGGGAAATGTCATACCTTTAGGGGAGCATCCCATCTTCCTTCCGCATTCAAGGTCTTCTCTTGTGGTGCAGGTGTAGCATACATCATCTGTGTCCCACGAGTCTACTGGCAGGTATGAGTTCTTTATAGTATGTGAGCTTTCTGCTTGTCAGAGGATTAACTGCATATTGTTGTTACATACAGTTATCGTTTTTCTGGCTTTTTTAGTCCATACCTTGACATGTCAGATGCTAAGGCTTTCTGATTAAGCAGCACTCTAAGAAAGAATACATGTAGTAAGATCTGTTCAGGAAGAAAATAGAAATTAAAATTTAAATAATATCAAAAGTATTCCTGTTACTTGATCTAATGGGAAAGCTAATCTTGTCTTGACTCTCGTTTTTCCCTGGTCTGTGTATTCATTTTTTGCAGTCAGGGTGTTATAAGTCAAATGCTGATCTTCAGCAATGATCCCTTGTGTGAAGGTGGACAGAATTTGGTTTTACAATTAAATCATGCTTAAAATTTAGATGATGTAAAAAAAGGAATTGCCTCTGTTTTGCACCCCATGGATTCTGACTCCAGGTTAGTCGAAAGCAAAATTATCACTAAAGTAGGATATAGTTATGGTAAGTGATGTCATTCAGCAGCTCCCATCAGGACTGGCGTTTCACGTTTTGCATTAATGTATAGGAACACCACACATCCCGGTCTGCAGCACTGCCATTCTGTTTAGTGGGATGACAGAACAATACGTAGGGCAGACAGCAAGGAATGGCAGGGAAAGGTCATGAACACCACGCAAGCACAAGCAGTTAACAGTGGAGAGAGGCTTGCTTGGCCAAGTCAGGTATTTTTACAAATGTTTGTCTGTAAAACATGCAGTTCACATCTGAAATATCTAATGTGCTGTCCCTTTGACTCCTCAGCTCTGCTGCTTGTGTTTGCCTGATGGCTTGGGAATACCTAGTGCTCATAAGCCTGGAGAGAGGAGGTAACGCCTTCCCTGTTAACTCAGTAACCTTGCTCCTCCTGTGAGACGGACTGTGGAAGGTGTGATTATGCACAATGGGGTAGTTAAATGAGTTGGGAGATGGTTTCTTTTTGCCACTTGTGTGAGGAGGATGGCAGCTTATTTAATATTCTAACACAAGGCTGGCAGCTTCCTTCACTCCATTTGTGTCCTTCTCCCTTTTGCTCATGTTTAAGCCACACTCATCAGCTGGACATGGTGAAAACCTGAAGTGCAAAGATGAGGTTTTATTCAGCATACACATGACTCAGTGATTTGATTTTGAAACAGTCGTGTGAATGCTTATTTCCGCTAATGATCTAGGGCATATGCCTGTCTGACTTGCTCTTGTATCATCTGTTGTACAGATCAGTACAACCGTAACTTTTGTTTAGTTTTAAGATTCTGTGCTGTATTCGAATACAAATAGATTAAAACCAACATTCTCTCAATATTAGGAAGTCATGAACTTAGTTGTAGATTCAGGAAGTTAAGAATGAGAGTCTGTGAGTGAGTGGATTTATAACTTGGAAATGGCTTATGCAGCCTGCTGGTTGATGTTAACCTTACTACCTGTGTTTAAAAGTGTATTTCAGATTGAGTTTAGTATCAGCTCATTATTTAATGCTGCTTTAAAAAATTGAGTTTCAAGTAATTCTGTTTAATACTTTAGAAATCGATTTTTTTTGTTTTATAATATTACAATTTTTGCACTGTTGGTGCTATTATTGTATTCTAAAAGAAAGCTAAAATCAAGTAAAAATATTTCAAAAGAAAAAGACTGTTTGAGGTTTTTAAAATTGTTTTTATGCTCCCTCTGCTGGCTGTTTCAATTACAAGTACCTGTACTCGAACATTGTTACTAAATCTGCTTTTCTTTTTACTGTTTTATCAAATAAGTAGTAAAGTGTATTGATTTCAATCTTTTTCTAAAATTAAAAAAAAGTATAGTTGTTAAATGAAGAAACACTATTTGCAGGAATGGGAAATCTGACACCTTTTTTTTTTATGGAACAGTGTTTCCATTTTTGTTATACCTTGTATTGATTTTAACTCTTGTCCTAAAAACAATTGAATCTTTGGGTGTGTTCGTCACATCTTCACTAGTAAATTTCACAGAAATAACCATTCATGTATTGTTCCAAAAGATTTGGTTAGCTGTTTCATTTGTTGTAACAAATTTACTGTCCAGCTTTGAAGAACGGCTGTGACAAAACCTAAATAGCTATGCTATGTTCTGTTAAATTAAAAAAGGTAAAAATCAGTCATGAGTTTGACTTACTTCTGCATAATTATCTACAATACTGCACTCAAACTGTTCTGGAGATGTAATGAATAATTTGTTAAGGTACTGGTTTTGTTATTGTAGTGTACAATAGGGTTCATCCAAAATATTTATAGCACCCAAAAATTGTAATTTCTAGGAATTTCAGAGATTATATGCAAGGGTTGCTTTATATATTATAGAAATGAAGGCATTTCCCATAGGTGTCAGTTATGGCTAAAACAGTTCAGTATTTCTTGCTGGTATTTCTGCTGAAGATCCAGGCGGCTCTGTAGTGTGTCCTCGCCTGTGCTGGTGCTTGGCTTCCCACGGTCGGAGTTTGAAGAGTGCCACCTACTGATTGACAGCTCCGAGAGCGCTGCTGCCTTTGCCATCTGAGGGCTCTCGCAGCTCAGCCTCGCTTGACTTGGGGATGTGACAACTTGATGCAGTTGAACCTGGCAACTGTGTTGAAGCAAGTCTCAGCTTTGAGCTCTGCTATTAAATTATGCAATTATTTTTTTTGGCTTCTAATTTGTTTCAAGGTGAGGACACGGGATTTTCATCCTGGCGGGTGGGCTTCCCTTGCCATCCTTGTCCCCTTTTAAAAGCTTGTGAGAAAGTGTCATATTTCTGTGGTTTCTTCATCACTTCTTGTCAAGCTGTCATAATTAGTGTGGGAGGAACCAGCCTGGCTGGCGTTTGTTGAAGACTTTGGCTCCTGCTATGCCAGACAATGTAATGATGTGTTGCACACTCAAATGAGGCAGTTCAAAAGGCAGGTAACAGACTCACCACCATGACTTTGTTAACAAATGAACAATCCAGAACGCTCATGATGTGTTTGTTTTTGCAGGAGAGAAGGACAATCTGGTTAACAAGTTCTAAATTTTTACAGTAAAGTCGTGCATTAATATTTACTTTTAGTGCACCCTATGAACACTTTATTTCAACGCTGAAGCATGCTAATTATGTCTTTAAAAAAAAGCTTGGCAAGAATATGAATTAGTTAAAAAAATGCATCATTTATATAATTAAAAAGAACTCCTTTTTTCAAAATTCTTTTAATATATCTTTTCCCAGTGATTTATTGCTTCAGGAAGCTTTCTTAATTCCAGCTCCTGACCACCTTGTCACAGATGGCACTAAGAACAAAAAACAGTTTTTACAAATTTCATATTCTTTTGGAAAATACATTGATAGCAAGTTTTAGTCTGGGTGAGATTTTTAACAATAAAATGTCACATCACTAAGAGATGCCAAATCTTACAGCTCAGAAGGACTAGAGTTGGGTCGATGTTTCAATGTATCACTTATCACAATGTATCACTTGAAGACTTTCTGAAGTAGTTCTGGCTCAAGAATACTAAAAGAGAAGGCTTGTGAATATTATTCGCTGCCTTCAGAGAACCCAAGGTAATGTTATTGATATATAATTAAAATATTAATAAAAAACCTCAATGTAGAAGCAGCAGTAATAACCTGCTAGCACTAGTAACTCTTTGGTGCTGGGACCCAAACAAGAGATTTTCAGGGTCTGAAAACAGTTAGTCCACCTTCCATCTGAAAACTTTTCATGCTTTCATTAGCACTTACTGATCTGATTTCTTGTTTCTGCATTATCAGCCGACTCCCATGCAACAGAGCTGTACTTCTCTTAATGAGGTTTATTCACCTGGTAATAATTTCAACATTCTTCCTTCCTCTATTCTTCCACTTGCATCAAAAAGAAATCCCCTAATGTCCAGCCACAAACGCTTCCTAAAGAAAAGAAAACTTTTGTATCTGAAGTTCTGATAACTTTGTACAGAAATGTCACATCTCTAATCCTTCTGACCCATACCTACCCAAAATAGCAGGTATTCGTAGCTGCTGGCAAGCACTGCTATGCTTACCTTAGTAATACCGCTTGCTTTGCTTCACCCTGTGGGGAAGTTTCCAAATTGGCAGGAAAGAAGCCACTTTCTTTGTCATGTATATTTTAGTAGCATTTCTGCAACACTGTGGTTCAGAGAATAAGATGCTTATCCTGAATTATGGTGGGCAAATGTGCATCCTTTTTATTCTTTCTTAGTTTTCCTCACTGCCTAGTTTTTATATCTCCACTGTATTTCTTCCATAGTGTCTTATTTTATTTGCTTCTAAACTGGGTAAAGCTACTTCTCTCTCTTCTAAAGGTCTTTGACTTAGTCTTAAAAAAAAAAAAAAAGCATCTCGGCATTTCACGAATGATTTTTTTCCCTAACACATAGCAGTTAAGTTTATGATAACTCATTCTTTTACTTACACTGAAGTTTTTTGTATTTATGTTTTCTTTCATGCATATACAGGTACCTTGGCTTCTCTAGAGTGAATTCTTTTTTGGAACATAACTCTGTTGGTTGTCCTTTCTTTGCATGCCTGTCTTTCAGTTGTATCTGTAGTTTCAGCTCTATATTACTTCCCCCTTGTCCACTCATAAGCTTATTTTAGCTGATGTTTCCTTCTCGATTGCCAAATTGTGTTGATTTTGTTTCTTCCTGCAGTGGTCTGGTGTCTTATACTGTCCTTTTTACAGTGTTTTTGTTTTTCCCAACTACTTTTGTTGTGTGAAGGCACTATGGTGCTATTCTTCTTCTTCTGGTATGGTTCACTTAAACAGTATTGTCCGGATATTTTGGTGAAAAGAAATTTTGCATGGTAGTTTGAAAACGCTCACGATGTGTTCTGTATTTGCGGTGACTCATTGTGTTTCCTAATCCGCCACTGTCTGCCCAGCCCTAAGTGTGATGTCAGTAGAAATATTTTCTTCTTGCTTTTTTTTGAGCACACGTAGGACTGATGAAAGTTACTGTTTGATGTAACAGGAAACTGAACTCATCTGTTCTCAAAACAGGCACTGCCTTAGCTAATATGCTCGGGTTTCATCATGCCAGGCTTCCATGTCTCATTCTCGAGAGCAAATCGCTTTTTTGTGGATGTGTCTCAATGTTCCTGGTTCTTCAGACTTCAGTTTTCACCAGTAGACTCCTGAGACAACTGCCCTTGGAAGCTGCTTTTTCATGGATCTTGAGTGTTAAATGTAGTTCTGTAGCCTTCAGCTCATGATTGTGAATGCAAGAAGGTCTTGGGATTAGAGGTGTTGTTTCGAGAAGTGCTTTGAAGACATCAGAGAGTATGAGTGACCTGCAGTCTCCAGTGTTTATAGAACAGTGCATTCCCTACACAACTTCTGGCTTAGCTCTTGTGAAGGTAGAGAGAACAGGATCATTTGGCATGTTGCAGGGACTTTCATAGACTTTTTGTGGGTAGGAATGTGTTTGTAGATTGCATGTTTCTTTCAGACCTTTTTTGGACTTTTGTTGGGGCTATATGCAATGCTTAACGCTTTTTGAACTAAGCACAGAGGATGTGGGCTTGAGCTTTAGTCCTGTCAATTCTGCTTAATTTTTAGCATGCTCCTTGGTCAAGTTGAGACTGAGGCCTAAGCGCATGAGTGTTGGGAGCAAGGAAAGGCAGACTGTTCCCAAAAAGCACTTATATTATATATATATTATATATTGCCTCTTCAGACCTTGTGAAAGGAGAAGAGTTTAGCTTTGCAGACACAAGCTGTGTCATGCCCCTGTACTTTGTAGCCAAGGATCAGGCTCTGGGCGGTTTCAATTACTTGTTTAGGGACACAGCTCTATGGACCAGCAGAGGAACCAAACTGTCTAAACTGTTCATGGCAGTAAGCAGACTTTGTTTCTACAGACCAAGTTCTCCTAGGGAATGAACCACAGGTTCTACAAAGTCCTGAATGAAAGATCCATCCAATGAATAAGGGACCGTACTGGAGGACATGGCTTGCTGCCTGAGTCAGCGCAATTATTTATTTTCTGTCTTTGTTTCCTGGATTTGCTGCTTTGAAAGGATTTTTGGAAGTTGTGACTAAAATGTGTGTGTGAATGTTCATAGGAGAACAAGAAGACACAAAGTTGGTGTGACAAGGATGAATGAGGTATGTGTGGTGATATAACATATGTTAAGTTAATGAAAGACAATGGAGACTTGTCTATCTGAGACAGCAGTATTGAAGGGACAAAAATCAGAAATAGGGAGAAGACCAGAATGGTAAGAGGAGTGTAACGTTTTTATTGCTCAAAGGAATGCAATTACAGCAGAAGAAAATGTTCATCCTTATAGGGAAAGCTATTTATAAACTTTAAGAGGTTTCTTTTGGGGTTGATATGTAAATATGATATGAAAGGCTTGATATGTAAATATCTCCCAGCAAATTATCAAATTTCAAGGGAATCTCTTCAATGAAGTATAAGATTTGACTGAAGCAAAAGATTACTGTTTTTTAAGTGTGTTACTTTTCTTTTTAATGTCACAAATGCTTGCTTTCTGCTTAACTATTAACTTTTTCCTCCTTAGTAACAACAAAAGTGTGCCTGGTGAATCTTACATACTTTATATACCTTATGAATGTGCTGACAGATAATATTTTAATTTATTTCTTTATTTTGAAATTTATTTTCTTTATTTTGTTACTATTATCTTCACAAATAGGCCAGCTGCTATATGACAATCTTTTGTTTATGCCAGCTGAATGTCCTCTACCATTATTTTTTAAGGTCGCTCTGAAAGTTTTACTGTTCTACCCCATGTGGTTTTTATTTCCTTTTGTCTTTTCTTCTTTCTTTTTTTTAATGCTTTAATTGTAGTTTAATAACTTATCCACCTTGTTCCTGCTTTTTTCCCCCTAATAGTTTATTAAAGTGTAATTCTGGCTACATGTAGAGCACATACCCTTCTCTGTCTCTTAACATGAGTGGCCTTGGGTGACTCTGGCCGTGGATATGTTGTGAGTATAGCTAACATCACTGTGGTTGGCTGCTTTGATGGTGGTGACCTCGTACTTGTCCATGGCAAGCCTTGTTCTTGTTTACAAGATGATGTTGCAGGTGTTGCCTTCTGATTTGACTGCAAAGCTTAAGTTTTTGTTTGTTTTTGTTCATTCAGATGTCTGTACTTCTTTAAAAAATATGTTGAACTACTCTCTTAGCACTTTGCAACATCTTGTTTTAACAACTTATGTTTGAATCAAAGCAGCTAGCCATTCTGCTGTGCCAAGAAACACTTTTCCCAAGCACTTCTGAAAAGGAGGTTTATGTTTCTCTTGTTTCACAATTCTTTTGCTGTTTATGGAGCTGAAGAGAGGAATGGTAAGAAAGTTGAAATTTGCTATATATATCAAAATTGAAAAGAGAACATGAGAACAATTACACAGTTATATTGAGCAGTACTGGAATTCTTGAATTCTTTTGCCAGAACATAAATTGTTAAAGCTTAAGCTTTGTTTAAATATAGTTACGTTCTGAACTTCACTTTGGAAATTAAACTTGAGTTGACAAACTGATTTTAAATCCTCTATAAAGACTTTAATATTGGCTTAAACTCATATGATTTTGGTGTGTTTTAGATGTCAGAGATGGGCTCTGGCAGGTCTGCTAGTGGCAACTGAGATGCTTAACCTGTGCTTCTTTGCTTGAAGTCACGACCAGCTCAGCAGAGGTAGCAGGAAAAAGGCTCAAGCACATTGTTTGGCTTCCTACCCTGTGATACACGCAGAGGTGAAGGACCGCTGACTTACTGAGCTGTAGGCTGCTGTGACGGATGAAGAACTGCAAAGGTGACCTTGGGTCCTACTCACATGGTGGTAATCTCTAGCAGCAGATTGCAAAAGGCTGTTAGGAGCAATGAGGACATAAACTGTCTTCCTTCATTCTCCTTTCTGTTTGTTAATTCTGGAACATGTTTGATCCCAAAGCAGGCTGTTTCAGGGGGCTGAGATATGTTAGGTGCTTGTTGACTCTCTCTGGTGTACAGTAAGTTTTCTATTAGTTAACTTCCTGAATAAGTTCAGGAAGTTGAATTTGTGGAGTCAAAGGGTCACTGGTGCTAATGGGAAGCCTGGTGACACGTCAGCGTGTTGCTGGGAGCTGATGACAGGATAACCCCTTTCATCAGCAGCTCATCTTAGATCAGCTTGGCTGTGCTTGGTACACTTGCGCCATAGTTTCATGGTCACTTGAAGTTCACATAAACTAACCCTCCTGTTTAAATAAATGGCCTAATTCTTCCTCCTTAAGGCTGTTCTTTCTATACATGAGTACTCCTTCCCTTGTGCAGGCATGTTTATGAGTTGGAAGTGTATATTTCAAATACGTTATTTAACATGGAAGATGGGAATATAGCACGAGCTATTTAATGTAAACTTTGCCATCTTGGAAGTCAGCTTTATGAAGGTTTCTGCTTATAAGCTCAGGTTTTTTTTGGTCTGGTGTTTGGTTTTTTTTTTCCTCACAGGACTTTTGCTTCTCTCACCCAGTACTTTACCCAGCCCAGAATGTGCATGATGTTGATAGGAAGTGTTACTTGGTATCTTCTTTTTTTTTTCATAGCAACCCCTAAATCCTTCCAATTCTGCTGTGAAGACCTTTTACAGAGATGGAATTGCTGGTTTTCTTTTGGGCTTTTCTACTGGTGGTGGTTGCATGAAAGTTTTGTGGGCATTAAATAAGTTCTTTTTTATAGAATCATAGAATAACCTGAGTTGGAAAGGACTTGCAAGACCATCGAGTCCAGCTACTGACCCTGCACAGAACAACTCCAAGAATCACATAATGAGCTTGAGAGCACTCTCTATGTGCCTGAGAACATTGTCCAAACACTTCTTGAGCTCTGCCAGGCTGGTGGTGTAACCACTGCCCTGGGGAACCTGTTCCAGTGCCCAACCACCCTCTGGGTGAAGAACCTTTTCCTAATATCCAACCTAAACCTCCCCTGACACTACCTCAGACCATTCCATTGGATCCTGTCACTGGTCACCACAGAGAAGAGATCAGTGCCTGCCCCTCCCCTTCCCCTCACAAGGAAGTTGTTACTGCCATGAAGTCTCTCAGTCTCCTCTTCTTGAGGCTGAATAGACCAAGTGACCCCAACTGTTCATCTTACGTCTTCCCCTCAAGGCTCTTCACCATCTTTGTTACTCTCCTTCAGATGCACTCTAATAGCTTTATGTCCTTTTTTGTGCTATGGGGCAGCAATATTCTCTTGTCACTTGCATAGTACTGAAGAATGCAAAAGGAAAGGGATTAGGCAGAGGTACAAGAATATTCATTAGTTTCCTTAGTCAGTCAATGGCTGGAGATAACCTGAAATAATTATATCCACCACCCCTACCCAGGCCCCTGCCCCAAGCACTGAGTGAACACAAACTAGTTCTCAAAACAAACCTGGAAGTTTTCAAAACCAGGAAGTTGCCAAATGAACAACACTGTCCTCTTTCCAAGCAGCTGCGGAAACCTTACCAAAGTAGATGAGTGGCTACAAGGTAGAAAAATGGCAGAGCCACAGTGAGACTTTACCACTTGGCTTCTAATCTGGGGATCCCTCTGTCAGACAACATTGTTGTAATGATGCAAGCAGAGTGTTGCTATAGCTTCCTGTGACTTAATTTGTGTTTGTAAAAAAACATGACAGCGCATCATTCTCTTCAAGGACAACAGTGAAACCACTTTAAAGGTTCTTACATTAAAAGCACGAAGTGTGAGGTAATTATTAGTTTTGATTAGATCTATTTCTGCTGCTGCCATTTTTCTAAGTTACATTTTAATTGAGGAAAGAATTAAGGCTTTAGCAGATAGCATTATATATAGTGAGAAATGGTAGGAACAATAAAGTTTACCTCACCTTCATCAAAAAGACTGGGTGAGAAAAAAATGGAAGGAAAGACAAAACATATTAAAGAGAAGACAAACTGGAAGATGTTATTCAGATGCTTCTTGACTGTATTTGCAACTCATAGTTTTCTGGGCACTTAGCATTTTTTGCCTCATTTATTGATCTTGAATGTTAGAATTTGAGGCAGTTTTACTTCATCTTTTGCGCTGAATTTGCTCTGAGTTTCAGAACATACATTCTTCCTCCTATTTATTTACTAGTATACTCTGGCCACAACTAATTGTGCTACAGTCAGTGCTGTTGCTTAAAAAATGAAAGATTAAGCCTGCTGAGGGAGAACTTTTGTTGGCAATGTAATGCTTTTATGTAGATGTTTTCATGACTCAAACCTGCATCTTTGCATCAGTAGGGAAATCTTTCTGAAGCTGTATCAGAACTTCAAGATAATTATTGGGTTTTGGGAGGAGTATCAGTAAAGAGTGTAAATAAGGAGAAATAGATAAGTACCTTTAAAATTGTACAGTGACTGTAAAGTAATATATTTTCAGTCTAAATGATGGTTACTGATACTTTCCTATGCTGCTATTCAGTGTGCATTTTGTCATTTACATGCAGAAGCACGGATAGCAGTCACTTCCTGTCCTGTACTTCTGGAGGTTAAATGTTTACTTTACTTGCTGATGTCTTTTATATTGTTTGGCTGTGAAAATCTACCTGTGAAGGTTTAGTCCTTCAGTTTTATCAACTGATCACCTGATGTGCATTTCAGTGAAACTTTTGAATTAAGGCTTGGGATTTATTTAGTTCATTTTTAGCAGTTTATTTTAATCTCAGACTCGTTTGGTAATAATCTTGTTCTGAAAAAAATCTATGTATTTATGAATTATTTTGGTAAAATGCTGCAATACAAATATTGTCATCTTACTGACATAATGCTTTCTTTTTTTAGAGCAGTGTATAACTCGGGTGCCACCCAAAGTGCTGCTCTCCTGTTTTATGTCTTCATAATTTAGAAACTTTGCTTGCTTGGTTTTTCTGCTGAAACACCATGAATCTACTCAACTCTGAACCTGTTCAATTCAAATTTAGTAAGACAAAGACCAATAACCCCTAAACCCCAATCAATTCAGTAGTCATTAGATCTAAAGTCTGGATATTCCTGATGCTTTTTCTTTTCTCCTTCTTTCTGCACCCATTTCTTGCTGCCTGGAATGTCTGCTATCTGAAAAGATGGGCAGAGCTTCTGTGGAGATTTGTTCATGTCTCCGTGGTCTTCCCAGCTGCTGGTTTTCATGAACTCATCTGACACATGTATGGTATGGTCAAATTTGATTACAATTAATGACAAGGTCAAAATCTATTTGTAGGGGCAAATTTTGTAGCTGACAAGCCAGTAAGGCAATTGCATGTGTTGTAACTTTTGACTTTTTAAAGATCTGTTGGGTATGTGTTGTTGCATCTTCTCTTGGTAGCATTGAGATTCTATTAATGATGGCTCTAATTTCTTTGGATTCCTAAAATTTTTAGTGCTTCATGCGCAAGGCAGAGATACGTAGCTTCTGCAGGAGAGGTCAGTGATGTTTTCAGTAGCTTTTTCCTTCTCAAGTGTCATTTACCAAGGGACTCTGCAATCGAGTCATCGTGATGGGAAGTGCATCTCAACTGATGTAATGCATTTGTGTTTCCTGGAAACAGAACAAAAATCTCAGCTCTGCTTCATTTAATGCGAGATTTGTCATTGATTTCTGTTGCCATGTGTCGTGGTTTTAAGCCCAGCCGGGATGAAACACCACTATTTATTTATCATATTTACTCCTATAATTTGATCTTTCTGTTGTAATGGATTGTTTGTGCTTTATTAATCCGATTTCCTGACATTGGTCCCTCAAAGAAGTATTGAAGGTTTCTATTCATGATGAGCATTTTAACAAAGTATTTTGAAATATGATGTAACTAAATCTTATTTCAACAAAACTTCTGGTTTGTTTCCCTTCAGACTATGCTAAAACAGGACATCAACCTAAGTGATACGGCAGGAGGGGCTAGATGCATAAAACTGGATGGACTTGATAGATAAATTCTTCAAATAGACTCAATATTTATCTAGTATGTATTACTCCTGTCAAGATCTATCTAGTGTGTATTACTCCTGTCAGGAATGTATTTTCTGATGAAGATGCATTCTTTCTTCTCAGTCTGTCTTGGAAACCAAAATGTATTAAGTTGAAACAGTATCACTTTGTTCCTGCTGGCTGCAACTGTATATGTTTAAGAAAAATCACTTTCTGATTTTTTTATTTTATCTATTTTGCCTAAAACCTAATTTAATCTGAAATGGAAACACATTACATTTCGTCACTTGAGAGTATTCAGTTTCTACTACTGAATATTGCATTTTGACCTGTGGAATACAGTGACTTGTCTTGCTAATGTTTTGACATGGCTTCCTCTGCTTGACTTCAGAAAAAGTTATGGCAGTATATGGAAGAACATGAGCTCCATGACGTACAAGTGGTTGGTTTGAATGCTTGGGGTGCCCAAACGTTTTTATCTGGTCACAGTTAGAAAACAGCACACAGAGATTTACCTTAGTGGTAACCTATAGAGTGAATAACTATGCATATCAAATTTGTGACCAGAAAAATCTTCAAAAATGCTCCAAAGGAGAAAGCATTCCCTTCTTTATTCTTGCATAGCCTTGGTTTTGGAGGGGGGAGGATTCAAAGAGAGGCTTGATGTTTAGTAACTTTAGCTAATTTTTGCTGTATTTAAGGCAATGGTGGTATAGGAGCTGGGAAAGCATACAGCCAATAAAAAAATATAAAGCAAAAAGTCCCTCCTGTGTACAGACACTTTGATCACCAAGATGTTTTTAGACTTCAGCCAGACCTGTGTGATGTTGTTGTGAAAAGTTCTGTAGAACTTTTTAGGCACTCTATTAGTTGTTTATGCATGCAGATGTGGAAGCAGAAATGAGTACTTGCAAAGGTTCCCTTCTGTCTTGGTCATAATGGTACTCTGATGGCTCCGTAAAAATAATAGTAATTATATTATGGAATTGTGTTATGGGTAATTCCCAATTCAATTGCCCATGATCTCAAGGAACCTTGAAAGCCATGGGCTGAACCTTGTGTCTGCTTTGACAGGAAGGGAATGGCAGCCAGTCAGACAGTTGTTCTTTCTGTATACTGTAGCACAGAAGACTCAATAGTTGTTTTTTTAATTTGCTTAACTCTGCATAAATCTCGCTGAAGAAAACTTCTGCAAATGGTTTAAAAACAGTAGGATAAAATTACTTTGTAAAGTAAAGCAAAGTATGTTTTTGTAACAGCTGGAAGATACTTATTCTGTTTATGGTTGCTTTGTGGCTGTTCCTTTTTCCAGGCCAAAGATGAATTTGCAACTCAAATCCCAGTAAAACTCTCTAAACAAGAGCTAGATCCACAGCTGAAAACTGTGCATAGATTTTTTTCTTATTTTTTTTTTTTCCAAATAGACCTTTATTATTTTAAGTGGAGTGATGTGTCTTTAAACTCATTTGTGAATTAAATGAAGATCGGTTTAGCTTCAGATTTCAGGAAAATTAACTCGGAAGGAGACTCTCAGATGGTCTGAACTAATGAGTAAGGTATGTTAAGCTGGTGAAAGTTTTCCTTTTTCAGATGTTGGTGCACTCAGTTCCTATTAAAGAGAAATCTCATCTGAAACAACTATCATCCTCTTATTTTGTTTCTTTGGTCATTTACTTCATATTGAACCACACAGTTATTCACATGGCCTTTCTGTAAAATCATACATTGGCAGAAGCTCAAGGGCATGACCTGCCTTTTGTGTTTATAAAAACATGGAAATCAAGGGAAAGGAGGGAATTGCAAGCCATGATGTATTTTTCTAATGAAACTTCTATACTGCTTTGCTGCTGATTTCTCCTTATGTGTGTGTCTGACAGAAAATGAAAAGCAGCTTTCCTTCACTAACTCTCCCATAATAAAAAATAGGGTCTTTTTCTCTGCTGGTCTGAAGATGGGAGCGGGGATGGCAGCTTGTGTTTTGCTTATGAAAGGATTGTGATATTTTCTGTGGAGCTTTTTAAGAAAACAAAACATTAAATAGCTATTGTACTAAGGGACACCAGCTGTGAAATACACTAGAGGTGTATTTCTGAATTGTAACTTGCATTTTGGACTTGAAACAGACTTTTCATTCCCACCGTGTTTGTGATAAGTATTAAAAGTGAGTTGGTAAGGATAATGCTGATCCTGTAGCAGCTGGAATTTTAGAGCAAAGAGATGGTTCTCCTGATCGGATGCTGCAGACAGGCAACTCCCTGCTTTGTCCTCCAGACAGTTGTGCAACGTTCAGGGCTGAAAATCTGTCAACATAATTTCTGGTTTTTTGAGACACTTGTGGAAGTAGACCATCGAAGCTCCCTAACAAATGCACTGAAAAGCTGCTGGGATAGTGATTTGGATAAGAAAAATTAATTCAATTAACTTAATTCCAGGTTTTGAAGAGTGCAGTGGAACTGCCTGAGCAAGGATATTTGACATTCAATTATGTTTTAGTTTGTTATATTTAACCAAGTTTTTCTCTATTGAAGGTGGAGAGCAAGAAGTTTCTGTGTTTCAGGAGATTATTATCTGGTTTACAGCGTATTTAAAGTTCCTTGACCCTTTTAACTGAGCTCATAGCAATACTTCATACACAGGCACTTGCTACTTTTGGCTTGAATTCAGCTTAATTTTCCGGACATTTTTTTTAAAGTTTTAGAGGCATCCCTTTCTTTGACTCAACAGATGGGCTTGTGACATATTTGAAAAGCAGCAGGCTTTATGAAAATAAATGGTAGTTGCTGTTTCTGAGGCTAGGGTGAGGAAACAGTGCTGTTGGTAATGGTGGAGAGACCGGAGTCCAAACTATAAATGTAAACTAGTTTGCCATTCTACAGCTTTTCTTTTGGTATTCACATAATTGCATGTAGACAGCAGTTGTTTTTCAGTGCTATGGCATTTTGAAGTGCACTACTGTGCTGGAGGGATGAAATAACCCTTCATCTGACTGATTTAATGGACAAAAGGAGGAAGGGAAATAATGCTTTTAGATGCTGTTGTTAAATGGCAAACTGCTAGAATTGTTGCAGTTTCACTTAGTCATCTGCTCCCTTCCCTTGATGATTTTAAGTTATGCATGGTTTAGGTTTAGATTTATGGTGAATATATTTTTCTTGACAAAGGTACAATACATTAGTAAAATTCCCATGTATTATACATGTAGAAGGTGGGCAGCTAGTGGAAGCTAGGGAAGGAAATAGAGTACTATTGAGTGCTCGTAGCAGTATTTTTAACAACGTAAACTCATCTGTTCATATCTTCCTAAAATACAGAGGTGGCATTCCTGGTGGCTCCCCTGTTAGGGCTACCTGCTGAAAGGGTGAGAGTGCTTTCAGTGGTCCTTCCTCCTTCCAAAACTTGTCATTGTTAATTGATTCCTACCACAGCCTTTCAGTAGATGCAGTATCATCAGGAAGAGGGGTTTTTTGGGGTTATTTATTATCCCATCACAGCTTCATTTCAGAAGATACTTTCCTCAGAAAGACCAAACACCCATGCTGACAGCTTTACCAAGGGAGAGCAGCTGTCAAATGAGTGAGACTGGTAGTTTTATAGATACCAGTAATGTTTTTGAGAAGTATTAGGAGTGGATATCCAGCAGTTACAATTCTGTAACTGCTTTAAGTAGCCATCTTTTAGCTATTTGTTGCCTTGACTAATGCTGGCAGCATAAAGCGCAGCTTGGTTCCATTGTGAAACATAATTTGAAAGATTAACGTGCGCAGGATGTCTTCATAGGAGGAAAACGGAAGAGAACAAGAAAGCATATGAAAAAACCTCAAGATAGAATTTCGTAGTTTCCTTGCCAATCAAAAAATAAACATAGCTGAAAAGACAATTGGGACACCAAGAAATGGAAGGGGCAATAAGGAATTTTCTGGCAGAAGATTTAAAAAATACCAACAAAACATAAATAGATTATGACACATCAGTTCATATTTTTCCATTGAGAAAATACAGTCCCACCTACTCAAGTTTCTGACAGAAATATGCCAGCTTCTGAGGAGCTGAAATGCCAGCTTTTGGTCATATTTCTTGTGATACATTCTTTATATCTTAATAGGGCATAGGGACTGTGGCGATTTGTTATCGTTTAAATAAGGCACGTTCTTTATTGCAAATAGCAGCTAGTTTTCTGGTAGATGCCTTTTATGGTGCACTTGGGTTTTAATGCTTCCTCAATCATTTCCTTTGTTGCAGCTTAAAAAGGCAAAGGCTGGCTTGCCACTAAGTTCCTAGGTAGCTGAGCTGACTCCATGAGAGGGGTTTCTTTGCAGGATGAAATTTCTTGGCCATTTAGAAAGTCTTAAATTCTTTGAACCTTGAACCTACTTTTCAGATCTATTCAGACTATAGATTCCTCGCATGTATATTTTTTTTCCTTAGTAAAAATAGTGAGTTCAACTGCAAGTTTTGCATGGAAAGGTAAAAGAATTTTACAGGCCCCTTAGTATCAGAGAGTAAAGTGTTTCATATCCATAGTGTTCTTCAGGCTGTAAGTTTATGTAGAACCGTATTTAAATGTTAAGAATGGCAAGAAAATAGCTGAGACTTTACTAAAAACACAGGCATTTTGCTTTTTGCCTGTTTCCACTTTTTCAGTGTTGCAGAATTTATTGATGTGTGATATTTATTTTATTTTAAATTTTTATATTACTTTTCTTCTTCGCTCTGCCAAGCCCTCGGGGACACAGCTGTCTGCCCTGTAACTTTCACGGCCATCGTTAGCGCTCTGTTGTGTCCCATGGCTGTGTAAGGACTTTAATCTTCCATGTAATTGATGGTGGTGATTGCTGCTAAAGCTGTAAAGGAAAAGC
Source organism: Oriolus oriolus (assembly GCA_013400235.1). Taxonomy (NCBI): domain Eukaryota; kingdom Metazoa; phylum Chordata; class Aves; order Passeriformes; family Corvidae; genus Oriolus; species Oriolus oriolus. The sequence goes on along the minus strand of VXBT01001744.1, from coordinate 1,059,422 downwards.
ATCCGTTCACCTGCGTGTGAAAATGGATGATTAACGAACTCAAGAATGTTTCCTCACGGCTCTGAGCTGAGTAAGTAAGGCAGAGTACCTCAGGCAGTCTAATTTCCTGGCTTGATAATAGACTGGGAAAAGAGCCATTTGTTGTCTTCAGGGTTGTCCATATATGGACAAATCTTTTGCTGGGCTGAGTGAAAACAGTCATCTTTCAGGAAAGAATAGAATGTTACAGGGTTTTGGGAAGCAAAGGTTTTATAAGCAGAGATCTAGCTTAGAATAATGGAAGATAGTTTGCTTCAATGCACTTCAAACCAGTGCTGGCTCAGGTTTGTATCCTGGAAGTGTTTTAGAGCATGGCAGCTCTACATGTTAAGCTTACCCCAGTTGTTTGGCAGCCTTTGCTTTGAGAAGGACCAGTGGTGATGTTGGTGTAGATGGCTCGTAGAATTTCACTGCCTTTTAATTTAGTTTTGGATTAGAGGCTAAGAAGACATTTAAGGTGAAGATAAACATAAGAAAGATTATTCGAGTCTTTCAGCATCTGTGGCTCAGTTGTACGCTTGTTTATCATTGTATGAAGATCTTTAAGAGTATCCCTTGATGATTTGGAGAATCAAGCTGATCATTATCACTTAGCAGATCCAAGAATAGCTGAACAATTCTTGAGCTGACTGCAGAATTGTGGTGTTATTTTCTACTCACTCAAAACATTGGGGGTTTATGTGGGGTCCCCCCTGTTTTTGTTATGAAATACAGACTGTAGGCAGTGATGATCTCTGGATTTTGTCATGTGACACATTTGAAGACAGGAAGCAGGTGGGGGAGGAATACATCAAACTCATGGTTGAAGGAGTCTGTTTTATCTACTAATACAGTTTCAACTGGTTACAGCATTTTGTGTGTAATATCTTTGTTTCAGGTGTAGTTGAAGACACATTGATTTCTAAAGAATAGGGACTGTAGAAAGAGTCCTAGATTTCTAGTAAGGGATTTTGTTTAAGACTTGTCCCAATGATGTCAAGACCACAGACACCCTGTTTGGGATACTTTGGACCTAAAGGAGATCCCAGAGATTACAGGATAGCAAAAATCTTCCCTAAAATTGTTACATTGATCTGGAGATTCTTTTGGAGTTGTTGATTGTCTTGAAGATGATTACATTTTGGCACATTATAGTTCAGAGCTGTTTTATCTTTTTTTCTCCTACCTGTTGTTCTTGGAAGGGGAAGTTTTACAAGAGAAAGAAGGCAAGATTTTTTTTAAAGGGTAGTGGGAAAAGAGCAGCTGGTTTGCTTTAGGCATTACTGAAAATTTCAGCTGAACTTCTTATACAGAAATAAAATATTGTACAGTAGATTGCTTAGATTTGACAGATACTTGAAACAGAGTAATTATCTTTTTGACAGTAGGGAAATGCCCTTAAATATTTTTTATTGTCTTAGGGGTTGGGTCAAAAAAGGTTATAAAAATATCTTTAGCTACTGAAAGTGTTAAGGTTTCAATAGAGGGAAGAAGGAATGGATATAGGGCAAGACAGCAACAATCATCCTGTCTTTGAAACTAGGGTGTGTTAAGTGTTATCAAGAAACAGTGTCTGTGTTACGGGGCAGGACATCAAATAATGTAATGCAGTTTCCATAATATATCTGTAAATATGTGGGCTTCTGTAACTTAACGCTCTTCAGTCAACAAGAGGTTGATGTGGGTCAAACTCACCGGCTTAAATTTTTAACCTTAAATTTTTTCCGTGCTGTGGGGAAATTACTTCACATTTTATATGCTTATTCTGAAAAAGAATGATTTTTAATTTGTATTTTCTGATTTTTTTTTTAATTGTGGAGGAAAAAGTTTGCTTCTGTTTGCCTTTTAAACTTAGCAGTGAGTGCTTCAGTTTCCTGATCGTCTTACAGAGCTTTCCTCTTACAGGGCTGACTTAGAACCTTTGCACAGATCTTCAGCTGTGAAAACTATCATTGAATTTTCTTGTGTTTCTTATTAAATTGGGCTACTTTAAGCCTTTTCCTGTTTTTGCTATTACAGTTTTTGCTGAAAGCAACAGACAGTGCCGCAAAGTAGCTTCTTATTACTACCGCCTGCTTTCAGAAGTGCCTAATCCCCTGTCGAAACCAAGATACCAGTCTGGATCCATAGCAAACACTGGACCATTTCTTCACTAGGTGGAAGGTTGAGGTTAGGTTAGGTTCAGCTCACAGAAATGGACTGAGCCAGATAAAATGAAATCATTTTCTTTACTCATTCTTCAAACAATTTTGTTAGACATGAAATTTACAATAATAGTTTAATTTTTCAAGGAGAATAAATATGAAAACACACATGAAGAAAAACAAAATAAGGTGGAAGTTCATTTTATTATTGCATTTCACTTATTTTTATGCTTTTCTTCAAAAACCTCATTAATACTTAGCTTGCATTAATTAGGTCATTTAAATGGTGTATTAACCATTACTGAGCAGTAGCTTGTCTGCATTCCACCTCTAGCCTGAGCTTTGCAATAAATGCATGCTTTTATTTAGCATGAAATGTAAGATTTTATGACATGTTAGTGAGAACATGTTGAAGGATAGTATGATAAAATTTTAGATTTTCTGATAAAATAAGAACTGTATTAATTATCTGCACCTGTCCTACATATATATATATATTCTCTCTTTTTCTTATGTTTCTGAATTGCATGTAGTACTTTCCAAGATCCATTTTTATTCAGTCCCTGACAATTTTACTATCTGTAATCCCTCTTCCCTTGTATATTTTAAGATTGCTTTTTTACTGTCTTCTTTCTGATGATCTCTGTACTGAAGTGTATTCTACTCCCTGGCTGTTGCACAAAGTTTTTGTTATTCAGATAGCTTGAGAACTTTTTCCTTTCCAGGCTGCTACAGGCTGACTCCTCCTCTTGCTCATCTGTTTTTTTGGCTTCATTGCTGCACTTCATGGCTCTGCCTGCAGGTCTGCGGGAACCTCAATCTTGGTTTGAAAGAATGAGAGTTAGATGATGGTGCATGAGATTGCCTGCATGAGAGATTACTCTGAATGTTTACTCACAGCTAGTTTAAGGAGAAAAGGAACAAAGTCATAGGGAGGTTGCTCAGGAAGAGCGTTTCAGGCGGTGGGCTGAGTGAGAAAGGGTAAGACTTGGGTCACTGAGGAAGTGGTTTCAGCCTAGGTCTAAGGAAGTGTATGATCAAGTTGAGAGATGGGCAGGGATTTGGGGAAGATTTATTTGGTGAGGTTATGAAGAACCACTGACAATTTTTTCCTGTTAGAGGCTCCATTCTACCTGATTTATGGTGACGGGGTACTAGATTGCCCATTCCTGAAGTTTCTATCTTCTGGATTGCTCTTCCCTGGCTGACAAAAATTTAACACTAAGTGAAGTACTGTGAGTGGGACCATGTCCACATTAGTATGTTCAGGTCAGAAATGTGCTTTTGAGGTGACTGCCCTAGTTGTTGTCATTTGTTCTTGGATGACATCAGAAAATGGTCCAGCAGAGCATCCATCCATTAACTGGATTATTTCCAGGCTAAACAGAACTGGGATGTGCACTACAGCATTTTCTTGTAAGAAGGAGGTTTGGTGTATAGGACCAGATTAGACAGAGTTTGAAATAAAATTAACCTAACCATTAAAAGTGTGAATGCTGTAATCACCTATTTTGAACTGGAAATCCACTCCTGGGCAGGCTATGCTAATGTAGGCACAGACGTGATTTGCATCTCATTCTGCTTTGAAAATTCAGCACTACCACAGGAATCCTTTACAGTGGTTGTGGTGGTAGCAGAATGGGAGACCCAGGGTGTATGCCATGCACGGAGTGATGTTTTGCATGCATCCAAGTGTCTGAAAAATTACTTTGAAGACCAGCGTCTGCTGAACACCTTTGGCAAAACATGGCAGAAGTACTGTAGAATATTGATGTAAGAATATTTTGTGATCCATTGAAAATAACTTGGATGGATGCAGATGAAGAATTGTTTTACTGTGGGCCTATTCAATCTGTTCATGATTAATGTGTTTGTAAAACATAGCTACGGCTTATATATCGCACTGTTTTGAGATGCTATCTTGGGTTTTGGTGATTTATTAACGTTATAAATTTGATTCTGCTGAGCTGGTCCAGCTTGCAAAGAAAATCAGAATTTTTATTCTGCCGAGGAACAGCATTATGCACTGTGTCGGATTTAGTTATGGAAAGTGCGAGTAAGTGTGGTTATAAAAAAGTCCAATCTACTTACAAAACACAAATGACGACAGGAATGCTGCATTCTTCTCCACACTTAAATAACAGTGTGCCACTCTTCTGGTTTATAACTCATTTTGTAGACTAATCCTTTGTTTTGGGTTCTTTTTGTATTTATATCATTACTGAATCTGACAAAAGAGTCCTAATTTAAACCATATAATATGAATTTTTTAACAAAATTTGTGAACATTGGCTTTTATCTCCTTTGTTCTCCTATGTCTAACCAAGTACATATTTTCCTAGACTCATAATGGCTAGTGGACAAACTTATGCCCCCTTTTCTGATTATCTAACCTTGTTAAAATAGCCTCAGTCAGAAAGAACTGAAGAACATATACTTAGTGAACTGTGTGATCCCGATTCTGTACTTCTCACATATAGTGCAATTCCAGTAGTATATTTTAATTGTGAATAGATCTCTTCTGTTATCTTCAGACTGTCCTTCGTGGTTCACTTTGCTTTCTCTCATCTTTGTTTTTTAGTGTTGTTTCTGGCTAGGTAAGCTAAATGAGAATCGTTTAAAGTTTGTCTGATTCTTAAATTGACTGCTGGAAGAGAGTGAGTGTGGTGCAGAAAAGCAAAAGGCCGTTTTTGAGCTTCAAACTTCCTGTTTAGCAGTGCACATTGTCGCTGGCAGGTCATAGGAACATCTATATTTGCAAAAATAAAGGAAACTGGACAATGCACCCTGTGTTGAGGTCTATGCTGATACCAGTTTAGTTAGGTTTCTATTTGTGCTAAGACCAATCTGATTTGATATCTTATGCTATTGATCCATGTAACATTTGTTAACTCTAACATGAGTTTATGTGTGCTGTCAAGAAAGGGTGTTTCAGCAAAGCACAAAACCAGTATTACAATAAGCATGAGCTGAACCTTTCTCTCACTGAAATTTGTAGTGAAGATTTCCCTGACTCTCAGGAGCTGGGATGAATACTTTGGTGGCTACTCCCAGGTCTGATGCAATAGGACCATTCTTATATCTCTGCATGACATGGGGAGATAGATGTTCATAGGATGGTGCTTGCTTGGGATTTAATAATTTTTGTCTTGATGAGGAGCCTTTTTGTTACATTTGTTGGAATGCCAAATAAGACAAAATAAAAAAAAATATGCATGTGTTGTAATTGACTTATTCCTAAATACAGTTTCTCTTTTCCCTTTCTTAGTAAATCACTGGTTTTGCCTTCAGCAGGTGCAGCATGTTCTCCTAATGCTGATGTTTTATGTGGCCACGGTCACAGTTATTTGCAAGTGTTTTATCAAGTGATAACAAGTCACTATTCTGTCTTGCAATTTTATGTATTTCATTACTAACACTATAATCATCTCTAGCACTAGCACTGCGCTGACAGAAACATATTAAAGTGTGGTGTTATCTCACTTCTTCTTGGTGTAATTCAGGGAGTATCGCGTACACTGACATTTGTATTGTGTTTGGTAACATTAGGAAGTAAGTGTTTGTGTGTTGTGGGTTTTGTTGTTTTGGTTTTTTAAGCAATTCTGCTGTAGCAACATTAGTGGTTTATTAGTTGGTTTTGGTATACAGAGATTCTGATGTGAAGTTGCTTTAGGAAGTAAACTGTGCAAACACTTATATGATAAAAGCTGTACCTATACCGCTGTCAGCAAAGTTATCCAAGGCTGCCTTTGACTCCAACAATATAAGCTAACTACATAGGAATTTTTGAATTTTAATAGTGCCATGTAGCTCATATAGAGGACCCTGGCAGTGATGTTTTAAGCCCAGATAAGGTAATTTTATTAATTGATCTTCTGCGCAGTGTTGCTTACAATGGTACTATCTGACTGGATTTCTAACTAGAGTGCTGCCTTGGCTGTTTGCATACATTGAAAGCATGTTAAAAATACAGATGTGGAATTGTCATGGATGTGGTTTGTTGTACAAGGTTCTGAGCTGTTAGCTGGAAAAATAACAGAGTGGAATTCATGAGTGTACTTGTGTGAAGCAGCAAATGTGATGCAACACTGTACAGGAACGTACATGTGCACATAACAGACATAAACCACACAGAGTTTGTGACTGACTTTACATGCCCTCCTGAGATGAATTGAGCTATCAGCCCACCTGTTTCTGTTATCTTTCTAGTCATACCTAAGGTTTGTGCACTGTAGACACGTGTTGAATCCCACCTCCAAGGTGTGGATTTTATGTTTTGGATGCAAGAATCTGAGATGGTGTGGCCAGTTGTAGTAATTGCTACAGTTATTGTGGTTGTCTTTCATTTTTTCCCTGATAAGTTATGATAAGGACTGAATAGGACTGTTGAAAGAGTTGGTGGAGATGGAGGAGGCTGGCTGGGCACATGTTCCTTAATTTATCATCCAGGTTTGTCAGTGTTTTCTTTTGTACACACCAACATGTGGAATATGTGTGTTTGAGCTTGTTTAATGTACATTTTTCTAGAGCTCATGTATTATTCATTATTCTTAAGCCATTCCTGAGGCAACACAATTCTTGCTGTCAACTGCAGAAGACAGAGCTTCTAGGCTGCACTTGAACATTTTCATGAAAATAAATGTCAGCACAAAATATATGTTCTTTCTCTGTGAGCTGTTATAAAAGAAATAGCCACTGAAATGTTAGGTTGTTATTTAAGCCTCTACTCCCATAAAACTGATTTTAACTGAGGGGCTGGGGTGTTGGCAACGGGGCAGGAGGGAGATTAGATTACCTGAAGGTGATAGATACTTATTTCAGTTTGACTTCAGGTCTTGTGTGTTTTGCACATGCTGGTTTCAAAGCATATTGATTATTATAAAGAGTTTGCAAGAATGATGCCAGAATAAATGCATACAAAAATCATTACAGGATAATGATATTTAACTTGTGATGTAGTCTTGATGCTCTGTGTATTTTGTTGATTTATATACTTTGCGTGCTTTCTAATTCTGGAAGAGTGTAAAGCTCAGTTTCCTGCTCTTCTGACAAGATCTGAAAGCTCCACCTGGGATACCATGCTATGATGGTGTTTCTTCTAGTAGAAATTTGGAATCATACAGATATAAACTTATCAGATAGAAGGAGGACTGCAGTTTTTAACAGTGATCTATCTAACATCAATTATACATTTAAAGAAAATAATTTTAAAATATGGTAGAATACATAATTATAACACGAGACTGATTTTTCAAGTGGAAATCTTAATTTTGTTTTCTTTAAGTGTAGTCAAAAAGAAAGGACAACTTAATACGTCTCTTGCATAGTTTTAACTCTTGCATGGCAGGTGTTGAGGTCACACTTCCATAGAGATTAGTAAGTGTACACTGACATTTCTTTCCACGTGAAATGTGGAATTTTTTGGGCCTGCTAAGACAGCCCTTAGGATCATGTAGTATGCGTTCATGTTGCCAATAATGATATGATACCATACTGGCACAGGAAAGGCTTTGAATGATGAGACTGACTCAGTTCACTCTGCCTTCTGAACTCTGGCATTTCACAAGTGAGAAATGATGACATAAGATAGTGGGTTTTTTTCTTAAATTTCCCTTAAAAAATAAAATCATAAAAAAGATGAAATTGCAAAATTTAATTATGTTCCTACTGCAAAAAATAATCAGCTATCCAGCTTGTAAAATGGGGCCTCTTAAATTAGCAGCATGTGGCATCGTTTATTAATAAAGGTTGTGAAGTGGTGCCTCAGCCCAAGCAGAAATGAGAGGAAGCTGAGCAGAACATTATAAAGTGAGGATTTCAAAAAGAACTTGTTCTACCACCCTTTGAGGCTAAATAACATGCTTATAAAATGGAGAGCTACCAATTTTACTGTTACTTCTGTGGAACTGAAAGTTTTTCCTGAGACTAACCACACCTTGGGAACATATTTAATGCAGGTGGAACATGAAGGTTCTGGGACAAGTGTTGGAGTTCTAAACACAGTCAATCAAGAATATCCATTGGTTACTGTTTAACCATATTTGAGGAAGTCTTTGTGCGTAGCTGTGTATCACTCTCATTTGTGTTGTGAGCCCTGTTCCTATTTTTAACTTCACAAGACACTAGAACTAATTAGACAAATGTGCAAATGACTAGAATTTACTGAATGTGGGTAAATCTGTACAATTTTTGCTACTGTTTCCTGAAGGACTTCTTTGCTGGTTTTGTGGTCAATATAAGTTCCACTGAATTAAAGTGAGCCACAGAAAACTTTTATTTAAAATTTGTGATTCATGAAGTGATGATTTTAAAGAATAGTGTTGGGCAATCTTAACTATAAAGACAGACACTGTTATCCAGTTATCCATTTTGGAAAATTTATTAACCGTAGATTTTATTTTCTATTTATTTTTTTACTTTGATAAATAGCCTAATGATTTAGCAGTAATTATAGTAGTAATTATTACATGTGATGCTTACATGTGTTCATTAAGCTCTGTGAGGACAAATATCAGTAAGAAAAGAAAAAAGCTAGACAGCAGTTGGACCACTGAGACCTTGTGCTTTGATATTTTAGGGCAGTCTGAGAAATACTTTAAGCTAGCATGTGCCAACATGGCTGCTGAAACACTTGGTGCTGGTGTTTCTGAGATCTTCTGCTTGCTAGCTCGGGGGAGGGCAAGGCAAAACATTTCCCCAAGGAGGGAATGTGTTGATGTGCCTGGGAACTACAGAGAAGACTTGGTGGGGAGAGAAGTGAATAGTAGAGAGAAGAGGAAGGGGTGCTCCAGAGATGCTGATTTGTGTCAGATCACAGTATCTGTTGAGCTGGCCTCAGGCTGGGCAAAGTCAGGGTTGGTTGGATCCTGAATGAGACAACAAGTGATTAATTAGCCCCATGAGACTGAGAGGTGAGACTGATAAAGCTTTTCTCCACTCTGGTTTTGCCTGGTGGCTGGTCCCCCTCGATAGTGCCTTTATATGTTGTAAGGATTTAGCCAATGTTGCAGCCATTTTCTCAGTGCAGGCACAGATATACCCTCTTTTCTACCAGGCTATTCTGGAGTGATCTCAGATGTGTTAACCCCCTGAAAGAGATGAATATTTTGCTCGCAAAATGAACAGAACTTTAAATACTTTCTCACATGCATGCGCACATTTGCATATATATTTTCATTATCAAATTTGTTCATTTCTTTTGGAAATCATACGAAACTAGTGTTGTTTCTCATGGATTACATGTTCTGAACTTAGTATCTCTAGAGGTACCTCTTCCCCACTGTAATGCTTTTGGCTTGTGTCCCCAAATACTTCTTCTCCCATGGGCCTCAGCAGCCATGTGGAGATGTGACGTGGCTGATGGTGTGGGTTGACTGGCTGCCAGTGTGCTGATTGATTAAATCCTTGACACACAAGAGAAAATATGAAAGTCTTTTAACCATGGGCATGCCAGTTTATCCAGTTGCCATGGTCATAAAACTTTCAGAAATGTAGTTATTTTTGGATAATTCTTATCCTGTGTTGGTTATAGTTGAAATTGGCTTATAAGCCCAGAAGTTATGGGAAAAAAGCAGAGATGATGCTGATGATTTTTTGCTTTTTCTTTTATACCCCTTTTATACACTCTTTTATATAGCTTTTATGTATTAGTGCTTTTAGCCTACATTGTTATAATTCTTTAAGTTTGATAACTTCCCTTAGACCTAGTATCCTGTTAAGCCAAGAGACTAAACATTCTAAAAACCCCAGAAACCAAGGTCTTCTCCAGAACACATTCTGTAAACAAAGATAGGCCCATCCAGGGGGACAGTCCCTCGGATGAGGGGTCTCGCTGGAGTCCCTCATTGAGGAATCTTTGACAGATATGCTAATTTTTGCAAGGCATATAATTGTATGCACATCACATTAGGTGTGGCCATTTTCTTCGGTGGGCATTTTGGGGTGCATTTCGATGTGCATTTCAGTGTCCTTAAGGATTCTTAAATAAATACAGAGGTAAAACCCTTTTCCCCTCTTAACCGTGTTCAGCTCTCTTAATTTTAAGACCAGGAAAAGGCATCACTGCTGATCTGGCCAGTCAGGACTGAAGGTGTGAACACTGTGGAGCCTGGATGTTTTCTCTTCTAGACTCCTGCAGTGGCTGTGGCTTGCACAGGATGTTTCCAGACTGGTATAAGTCTAATGGGGTGAACACAAAGTTCATTCTTTCTTCTTGTCTCTGCTTTACTCTCCCATGTTGTGGCATTCAAATCCCTGATTTCAAGTTGCAGGCACAATGTAGTCACTGCCTTCCTGCCTGGGAAGGTCCCGTGGCAAACTGCAGGTCAGCAGACTGACTGACTTCCTGTGGTGCAGGGTGGATGTGAGTGTGATGTGGTATAAGTAGTCAAAAATGCACTTATCCTGCCCTGGTGTGCAACCCAGTGTACTGAAAGGGGTGCCCAGTATGTGACTCTCTGAGGACTTGTGTAGCACATCAGCACATGGACTGGAATTCTGTTAGCTTGAGAGGTAAGTCTGTTTGCAAAGGGTTTTCATTCACCATTCACGGCGTTGTTTCTGTGCACTTTGTGTTAGTGACAAAGTGCTCTTTCAGGCAAAAGCTATTGGTGATATGCAAAGTTTACCAAAATATTGATGAAGAAGGAGAATCACAGTGCAAACGACTAATGGAATGAAGTGCCTGGGAGTCTAACCCTTTTGAGGATGCTGTGTAGTAATGACCACAGAAATGGGGCAGTGGAATGGAAATGTGTTGCAGGGAAGGAGATGTGGAAGAAGATGAGTGCAAAGTGGAGTTGTAGGGGAAAAGAGTTTTGTGCTAAGGATTCAACATTGATCCTATGCATTTTAGTGAGGTTTATTTCAGTGTGGATCTACTTCAGTTCTGTGCATTATAATACCCTTCGACTTCCTGAAGTGCATTTTCTCACACAGCTGAGCCTATGGGGAAGCTTCCATGGATGTCCTCTGAGTCTGTTCAGCCACGGGGACCAAAGTGCCATGGGTGGGGTAAATGGGGAGAGTCACTTTGGAAGCAAACTTCTGTACCAGTTATGTATGAATAGCATGCTAGTGTGATGCTAACATGGGTATGCACCCCAGGGGGTGCCTCTGGCAGTGCTGCTAACGTGCTTAAAGAGCACTTTGGACGCTATTTAAGAAAGAAGTATAAGAAGCTTTTTTTAAAACGTTCCAAATTTTGGTAGCTGTGAGGAAGCCAAAGAAGAGTGTCAGTGGTGGGTAGCCCTCAGCAGCAAAGTTGGTGAACACATCCCGAACTATAAGAACGGCAACCAAATGACAGGTTTTCGCAGGTATTTACAACTGCCAGAAGATACAAAAACAAAAGCAGGGCCAAGTGCAGAGCAAAGGGCAAAAATGTTCTAAAAAGGAAAGGAAAAAAACACAGAGCCAGAAAGATCTTTACTAGATGGAAAAGTCAGTCTTCCATGTGAGGAGAAAAGAGCTGTTGCTGACTTACTCCATTCATAGCCTTGGTCTCTCCTAGCGAGAGGTTACCTAGCTCTGTGTGGAGAGCAAGGTGTCAGCTCCTCTTGAGGGGAGAAGGGTAGAGCTGGTCAGCTGAATGGGATGAATTATCCGCTTTTCTAGGATTAAAAATTTTGGCATTGCTTGCAGTGACTGTGGGATTTAAAGTGAGAAACCTTTGTTAATAAGAATGCCTCACTGACTCATTTGTGACTGACAGGGGTTTTTTTGCCTGAAGAGGGTTCAGTTCTTGCTGTTTTCAGGAGAAATTCAATGGCTTTGGAATTTATAAATTTTTCTCTTTCAATTTCTACAAGGTCAGTGAAAGGTGTATTTCAAAATTTGCTGTTCAAGGTTTGCTTCTTCATGTTTTTCCACTTCAAAAAAAAGGAGAGAGAGATAAAGTTAGCAAATGGCCTTGAAACTTCTTCCACTCCAAAAGAGATTTCTGTCCTTGCACCCTTTTCTTCCTCCTGCCTGTAGACAAGAGGGAGCTTTGCCTACTCACTTGACTGACCTGTCACTTCCATCACTGACAGTTCTCTACTTTTGTGTGGAGATTAATGAATAATTTGTTATTTCTTCTGTCAAACTTGAAAGCCTTGGAGGTGCAAAGAACACTGTAAGCTTGTAGTCATGCAGCTTTTGAACATGGAAACACTTGTAATGCTGATTAGAAGATCTTCAGCTGAAGTGGTTGGATCTGGTTTGGCCGTTGTGTGGCTTGCTTCCTCTTGTGCCTCTAAGAGAGCATAGTAGCCTAGCATAATGTCAGAGGCAAGTGTACTGTTGAATATTGAAATGGCTAAGATGAAAACTGAGGGCTCAGTCCATTAGGGGGACATTGCTTGTACTCTTCTAACCTGTGCTCGGTATCCTTCGTCTGTGGGAGCTCTTCCTCACTCCTCTGCAGGAAATTGGCTGCAGTTGTTGGGTGGTCTCTAGCCTGGACTATGTACAATTTGTGTACATCTATTTTGAGAGCCATGGAGAAAGTACCTATTTGTACTGTCTCAGTGGTTAAAACACTTTGGTGTTCAGTGAGTGTGGAAAAGCTTCTCAAGTTGCTCATGAGCAAGTGCTTCTACTTTGCAGCAGAGTTCACTGTGCTGTACAATGCAGAAATGGTACAAAACTGCAAGGAGAGGGAGTGGTATTCTGGAAAGCAAGAAAAAAAATTCTGGAGGAGAAAGGACAAGCAGTAGAGGGCTGCAGAGCTCAGGGAGCAGCACAGCTTTATTGTGTTTTTGGAGAGAAACTTGTGGAGAGGAAGAAATCGGGATGTGTGATGTTGGCAATCCAAACAGAAACAGTTAATAAGAGTTGAAGGAATGGAAAGTTAGTGGTTTTTTGGCAAGGATTCCCATCGGAAACTAATATATGACAGTAAAACCGATAATATATATCAGTGAAATGTTAAACATTAAATAGTTATTTCCCATAAATTCTGCCGCTCTTTTGAAGGTACTCCATGCGGCAACATTTGCTAAACAAAAATAATTCCAGTTTGGGATATTTAAATCAGGCAGCACTTTGGCTGTTTGCACATCAAAATGCAGCATTTTCTGATGTTTATGGTTACACCTGTTACATGCAGCAGCTGGCAGATACATCGCATGGAAACTGTTTCTCAATTGTTTTAAATAAAGGTATTTGAAATAAATAATACTTTCTTGATTCTGAGTTTTTTTGGCACAGATAGGATGATAGATGGAAGCAGTAATTTAGTGAATGTCTTAAGTCATAGTCTTTATTTCAATTCATGGTCTTTATTTCAAAGGCTAATTAGTGCAAGTGTCCAGAAAAGTAGACTTTGGCATGTTGGATCCATGTTTGGTGAGAATCGTGGATAAATTTTCAAAAGTTGAACAAGAAATATTATTTTTCTGAAGATAAGGGAAAGAAAAAAACCCTTTAAATTTGTATGTCTCGAATCTCAGGCAGGCCTGACCCTGCCTTTTGGCCAAAGAAGTCTGATCAGGGCAGGACCAGATGAGTAATGTTTATGGTGGTGCAAATCCCTGGTGACCCATTCTGAGCAGCTGCAGTTCCTAGTTATTGGAAAACTCAGGTTTTGACTAAGACAACAGCTGGGGTCTGGCAGGTTAGTAATAATAAAACAAATTAGCATCATCAGCTTGACAATGGCAACAGCTTTAAATGTTGACTAAGAAATTTTTGAGTCCTTATTCCAGTTTTGCTTGTTGGCTAAAGGCAGAAAAAATTGGCAGTAAGGTAAATCCTCTGAATACAACTCACTGTTCAGTGTGTGTTGGTCAGGAGGAGCACAGTAGAATTAATTGGTACTTTTCGTATTAGCATGATGAAGCAACTGAGTTTATTTAACTGTTGATTTGTCCAGTCCAGGGAGTTGTGTTCTTTTTGTAAGTTTTGCTCCCAGAGTAACATTATATGCTTTATAGAGATGCCTCCTGGGGGATTTTACTGCACTCCTGAGGTAGATGATAAAATATAAGGCAAATCCATTTGTGAAAATAAGCCCCCTAGGCTATCATTTTAAGACTGATCTAATCCAAAATGTTTGATAATTTTTTATTACCAATTTATTGATTTCAGATTCTGTTCTGGTCAAAAGTGAATTCTGCTGGTGTTTCAGTTTATAATTCCATCTTTCATAAACTTACAGCAAGAGTGTCAAATGTATGAGAAAAAAAATTATGGATATGGGAAAGTATGTAGACAAGATGTTATTTTGCAGGCCAGATGAAAAATAAATCTCCATACGTTGGATATTACGCCTGAGGTTTCATAATATTTTCATTTGGTCACCTTCTGTGTGTACAGATACAAAAGCAGGGCAGAAGTTTTATTTTTTAAGAAGTTTGGGGGGTTTTTTTAAGGTCATGTTTTGTGTTTATTTATTTTTTTTTCCAGCCATTGTCATATTTTCCTTTTTGTTGAGCTATCAGAAGTGATCTGACTGCTTTGAGCAGTGTAATGACTCCAGTACTGCTGCAGTAGCAGTTGTCCTAATGTTCCTGAAAGGATAGTGGGCATCGTGTAGCTGTGACAGGAAAAGATGATCTATTGTGCATTGACAAACAGAACCAAGAAGAGTGTAGCCTGCACCACTTTAAAATAAGAGGTAGAAGATAGGTGGGGGATGTAGGAGATAGATGCCCTTCATATACGTTTTTAGTTTTTCTGGTTATTCCGTGATAACTGAATAAATGCTTCTAGACATTGCCACTAAGATTACACATCAAATTACATGCTCAGTGGCAGTTTGCCACTGCCAGGGGCACTACTGCATATCTAATCTCATGCAGGGTTAGAGGCAGTATTTTCTTTACTAAGAGATGCATCTAAAGAAGTTCTTTAAATTTTAGTATTATACGTTTTGCAGTTTATATCAAAAAAATAGTACTGCTACTACATAGAAACAATATTAAACGATGTTTTGCTCAGCACTACTAATGGGAGTATTAATACATGGCTTTTGTAAGCTTATGCTTTACTTGGACTGCATTTAGTGCTGTTGAATCTACAACTGGAGCAGAGGAACTATAAATATTTGTAATTGGTCTCCTTTGGTTATCCAGAGATACTGTAGTAGATGTACATATGAAAATACCTATTTTTTCTTTTCCTTGTGTTGGCTCTTTGCTAATCCATCTTTTTGTGACATTTTGGAGAGAACTTTAACCACTTTTCACAGATAACTACTTTAAAGATTAAATGATATGTGCATCTGTGCAAGCTAAATCAGCATACTTCATTCAGAGCTAGTTCAAGAGGAGGACAAATCTGCTAGTCAGAGCCTCAGCTTCTTCTCTGTAGCTAGAACTTGTCTACCATTTCTCAGGATTCCCAACTTGGTTTTTCAGTGTGCTCCAGAACTGTCTTGAAAGAGGCTTCAGAGATCCCATGATGCTTTATGTGGGCTATGTTTATGCTGATAGTTGTACAGAAACACCTGTGTGACTGTGTGTTAAGTTTTTTTATTTTCCTTCATGTTTTCAGCCTCTCTTCAGTGATACTTCCATGAAAACAGCCCAGTGAGGGTCTGATGCCACAATTCACTCCCACAGCATTGCATCACATCCTTAAATTAATTACAGATGACCACAGACTAAATACTGTTTAAAATTGAACAGCCCTGCATAGGCAGGCCTTGAAATTCCAGAGAGCCAGAATTAACTCTGAATCCGTACTTGGGTCATTCATTGGCAGCTCATTGTAAGATCAGTTGTAAATTGTGCCTGAGTGGCACTTTCACTACGTACAGCTTTTGAGCAAAATGTAGGGAAAGAGCAGGGAATGTTGTTTACACACTGAAACTGACATAGGTTTTGTAAACTGCTGAATATGTTGCTATTTTATGGGTTGTGTGTAACCATGTGTGCTGCTAAGGTTAATAGTAAAGAAAATAGAAATCCTGGAATAGAATAGTTTCTATTGTTGAAGGAGTATTGGCTAGGCCAAAGAAATTTAAGTAAAATATAAAACTTGTTGGTTATTGTTCACAGTTAAACATTAATCTCAAGAGTTTATAACAGATGCGTTGTATTTGAAAAATGTTGCTTCGTTTCAGTCACTGAGTGTACAGACTACCAAATCAGTGACAAGCTTTGGTATTCATGTGCTGAAAAAGGAAAAATAAAGGCAAAGCTAATAGCCAGACTATCACAGCTACATCTGCTTAAAATAAAATTTATGAATTCTATAAGCCATGTAAGTAGTGAAGAGGGAGAACACTTTCTGTGTTTTTAATGACATTTTTATGTTAAGTGCTTTTAAATAACGTAACATATGAGGAATTTGGGCAGTTTTATTCATTGTCTTTTATTATTGCTATCTATATTTATTAGATGTTTGAGCCTAGTTAGCTTTTAATGACTATATGAGAAAATAACCTTGAATAAGATAACAATATGTATTTAAAAAGTTTTTATTTAGTACCTTGGAGGAGTCTGAATCAAGCATGCAGCTTTTTTGACAGAAATAATCTGTGCTGTAAGACAGTAGCAGTTGGTCATTGCCTGCTTATAAAAATATCCTAAGTTTAAAAGGCTAATGATTTAAAAAAAACCCCAAAACCAGCGAATTCCTGGCAATAAAAGAATTCAACTAACTTCAGCCTTCTGTGTATGATAGGGGTTTTTGCAACCTGATACAGTAACAACTTACTTGATCAGTCTAACTGAAAAAACCAAGACTGTCTGCTTTGCTTTTATATTCTTCCTTGGTTGACTGGCTAGTGGAATTATTCACCATAGATTCATCACAATATTCAACAGCTGCTCCTCCATGTGAAAGACTTCCAAGAAAAAAAAGTTATAAAAATAAGTGAATGGCAGTAAAGATCATAACTCTCTTCGTTTGTTACACACGTTCTTGTGTCAAGCTCACTACTGTTGTCTTTTAACACAAAGGCCATTTTACAGGTGGAAAATGGAAGCATTTAAATCCACATTGTGAAACGTAGCCACAAATGTCACATTTCTCTGTGCTAGTATGTCTCTCCTCAGAATTCTTTTATTTATTTTTTTTTAAATTGCTTTCGTAGCGCAAAATGAACCTAAATGGAAAACAAACTGGCCCTCCTGACAGTCGGTCTGAAGGAGTCTCTGATGGGTACCAGAAAGGGACATGCAGAATTGCTGGTTCCTGCTGAGTGGTTTGGCCTTTAGAACTTCCTCAAGATCTCATGGGAAAACAATGTCAGAAGGGGAAATGGAATTTTTTTCTCTAGAACAAATCTATTTTTATTAACAAAAATATTATAATTAAGGCTTCATCATGGTTTCCACTCATAGTTTCTGGTTTAAATGCTCATTGCCCTGTAAAGCTCAGTGCTCTTTAGGTAAGCAATTCCCAGGCTTTTCTAGTGCCTGAGACTGGCTATTTTGGGACTTTGCATTAATACAGTTTTCTGAGGGAGAGGACAAACAGGGAATGATGACAGTGACCTTTTTAATTTTATTTTTTTTTTCATTTAAGCAAAACTTTGTGTTGAATGTTGAAGCTTGAACTTACTAAGTATATGCTGTTGAAGTGTTTCGAGTTTGACCACTATACAAACTTCGAAAACCACTGTATGTGCAGGATTCACTTTGAAGAACTATTAGGTGTATAAAGTGAGTAGCTAGAGAGGGTCTGCTGCTTACATGTTTCAATAACCTTGTGTTTTTCTGTATCACATCTCATGATCAGGCATTAAAAAAGGGTAACATCATGCTAGCATGGTGTAAAATTATATTACCTTTTTGATTAGTTATTTAAGGAGTTACAGAAAAAATTGTGTACATGTAAATATTCTGGGGTTTTTTAAACCAGCTTGACCAGCAGATGAGATTTTCACTAGTGAAGCTCTGTCTGGAAACTAAAACTTGTTTCGTTAATCATTCGTTTGAATACTTGAGGTACCGTTAAGTTTGACAGTATTGGTGGTTGTTGTGATAGTTTGGTTTTTTGGGTGTCTGCTCCCTTCTCCCCCACTTCCAAAGGCAAGTATATTTTATTTTACTGTTTCTGAAACAAATTGAGCTATTTATCTGTAAATCTGGTCTTTGGAGGTTGCAAATGTTTTGATAAACATGTCTTGAACAGTGAAAATTGCAATTAACAGAAAAAGGCTCTTTCTGACACAAGTAATCATCCAAATTGTCAGTCAGGGATCTAATTTCAAGTTAATGCACTGAAAATAATTTCATCTCTCCCAAAAGACTTTGAAAATACTGGATCCTCCTGCCGACTGTAGGGTTTGTTTCTGGCTGTGTTTTGAGTGCTTCTGCCCTCTCCTTGTGCAAGGCCTCTGACTACTTCAAGGAGAGGATTTTTTACAAACTATAGCGGGAGTGGAGCCAAATAGCCACATTATTTTAATTAAATAATGTTGCAGCTTTTAATTCTAAATGTTAATTGAAAGGCTTTTTCCTTACATGAGGTAAGCCTGAAGGGTTACTGCTTTCCTCCAACAGCTGCTCACATCACTCCCACCTAGAGGATGGAGAATTGCTTTCCTTTTGCTGATTTAAGTTCTACTAATGCTGCCAGTTGCAGCAGAGAGACCTGACTGTGAATACTGACAGCATGTGACATCAGAAGTTACTATGTTGGTTTTAATTAATTTCTTCATAATATAGTTTTTCTTCTTCATTTTGTGTGGAAAGTTCACTTGAGCTCTTGTTTCTTGTTTTACATTTTGAATAATTATTTAGAGAGCATTCCTTCTCAGTTTCTTGTGATCTGTTGGCAATTTTTTCCAAGCAGTGTGGGCTAGTTGTGTTTCTGTATGCAACTGTGGATTAAAATATCATGATTTAAATCTGTGGATCAGAGCAGAAAATTTATTTGGGATTTAAAATGTATGATTTTGGGATTTGGGGACTGAACATTGGGGTAAAGGTAAAAATATGCTATGACTAAGTGGAGAACTTGTGAGCTACAGGTCGTAATTATTTATTATACAAAAATATGAGCAAAAGAAATCATAGCCTCAAGAATGTGGCTTTTGTGGTTATGTTGCCACACTGTAATTTATTTCAGACACTGGAACAGCACTGCTGTCAAGGTGGACTCCAACTTTATATTTGTTAAAGCTAAATTTGTTTAATTATCCTGTTAATGAGAAAACATCTCCAAATGCACATCCACAAAATAGAAATAGAGAGAAAATATTTTTTATTGTTTTCTGCTAATGTTGTTTTAATTTCTATACATTATTCTTACTCTTTTTGTGGAAGTATTAACAGTAATGTGTCATAGGACTGATTAATAGAAGACCTTAAGAATGCAAACTGAAGCATAATTGGTGTCAAACACAGACTAGGTAAAAGTATAACTTTATGTATATTTCCTCTTAATTATTAAATTGCATAAAACCAAACAGTTTTATTTAAGCATAATCTTTGTCTCTTAACATATGCTTCAGGTGATAATTTTTTGTATGCAAGTAGGAACATTTGTGAAGGAGAAGGTTGATTGAAAGGAGTCTAAACATGTCCAAGTGTAGCTAAGCACATATGCTTAATACTTAATAAACTTAGATCAAGCAGCTTTCCATTCGTTGCTGGTGGCGGGAGTCAGCCTTGACATGGAATTGAAAGTTATTACCGATACTACGTAAGCTCAAACTGAGCTATTTTGAATAAAGCACAGAGTTTGCAGTATGTGTGTTGCACTAACATTTCGGGCCTGGGAAGGACAGAGTATACAGCTTGGCTGAGGGTAAAAATCAACTGTTTGCTCATTCTAAGGATCTGGCCTTTGCTCGTACTACATCAGTTAAATCTACTTGCCTCTTAAAATTCCTGTATTTGCTCTCTGTTGTATTGATGGAACTGTGAAAGCAGGATTCAGAGATGGTTTTCTTGTGGCTTCTTAAATCATTTCATAATGAGGATGATGAGCTAAGATAAATCTCAAATAAGTGAGTTTTTAGAATTGGGCAGAAAATGTGCTGTATAATACCTGTTTGAGCTGTATTTACGAAAGTTATCTTTGCTGTGTTTTATTTGATTCCCCATTATATACGTAAAAATGCCTGCACACAGTAGAAATATCGTATATCTCTCTTAGTTCCTCAGCGTTCCAGATACTGAAATCCATGCCAACCCATGGCTAAACTCATGTGGAGTTACTCCGTTGTGCGTTTGCTTTGCTTCCTTTTACCAGGTTCTTCTGCTGTCAGTTTTTCCACATTTCCCAAACATCCAAACTCTGTTTGCCCCTTATAATAGGCAATAATAGATCTATCTGTAAAGAGCTGTGGCTTAGTGGATGAATGAGTTGGCACGAAGTCAAGGCTGTGACCAGCTTGAAGCATCCATTAAAAGTTTACTTTCTGGAGCTCCTGGGCTCTTGCCATTTGCATGACTGTGGTCCCTTAGAGAGAGAGGCCAAAGCAATTACTGGCATCTCTCTCCCATAACAACTCCATGCATGTTTGTCCTCACCGGATCTGCAATCTGAGCAGTTACATGCTACTTTCTCATGCTTGTCACCACATCTGAAAGGATCATCTAGACACCCTTCAAATGTTTGTTCCCAGCTACAAACACTTGTGGCTTGCCTTGAAATCCTTTTGGGTAAACCACAGACACTTGAGCCTGGGGTTACTACTTGAGACATGCATGACAAATGTGTTGATTACCTCTACCTGTCATTCAGCTTAGAGAAACAACCCACAAACCAAAGGCAAACCACCAGAACTTCCGGGTCTGAAAGGCTAAGGGTTATTTAGTTTTATTGAGGCTGGAAGATTGACACCTTTCAAAGCCCCATGCAGGCAAGGCCCTACTTACTGTCTGTCTGGAGAAGCAGAGGGGCAGTGCTGCAGTGTGAAGGAAGCCATACCTTTCAGAGAAAAATCCTTGCAGCCATCCCTTGACCCACTTTTAGATTATCTGCCCCTGCCTGATTCAGGAGGAAGGGCCTGAATAAGAAACAAAACCAGTGGGAATCCCAAGTGTTTCCTCCAAGAGTGAGTCTGCTTTTAAAAGCAAAAAATCCCTGGTATTACTACAGAACTGCAACAGTGCACTTCTGTGGCTAGTTTCACTAGGTGAAGTTCTTAAAATTCTTATTTAAAAATACTTTTATAAGCTTGCAAGATTTCTTATTTTAACACTTGTAGATGAAGAGTCATCTTTGTACAGCAATTTTGATCCCTTTCACTATTTCAGTGCTGCTGTAGACATTTGTGTGTGGGAGTAACTTAAAATTTCTTAGGTATGTGAATATGCCTACTGAAGTCAGTAGTACTTAAAATTGGACACGTTTGCAGGTTTTGACTTCTAGGCTTCAGCACAGAAAACATTTTTGGAGCAAAAATTTTATTCTGTAAGAATAAACTCAAAAATTGGAGTTTGTTGGAAAATCTGCTGACAGGTTTATGAACAAACCAAAGCCTTTTCTGGTGTACTAGGTCTGGGCATGTTCATGTACCTGTGTCAGTGAGACCCTTTCTCCAGTGATGAGCAGGCAGCAAGCGTCCTTGCAGAAATGGGTGTTCTAGTGTTCTGGATACATCTTAACCTCTCAATCCAGAGAGCACTATGAACAGTATAGTCCCTGTGTGTTTTTCAAAAAAGTTAAATGAGTGAATTTTAACTTTGCCCCTGAAGTGACCAGCCCAGTCATTTTAATTGTGATGGTGTTATCACTTGTGTGCGTCCAGTAAGGTACTGGGTGACGTGTTGTAGTTGTACTGGAGCTTCAGGACAAAAGCTTATAAATAAAACTGGCAAAAAAATAATGGAGAACTCCACGGAATCAGGTAGAACAAATGTTCCTGCATAATGAAAGTAATTGATACAATTAATAGAGGACTATTAATAGAGTTGCTTTACTAAAGCTAAACAGTTTGTTATTCTCTCTCTGCATAGCAAATGTTTACGTCTGGAGACTTTTCTTTGAGAGTTTATTGTTTTCTCTGTCATTGTGTTTTATATATCTAGGAAAAAAAAGAGATGAAAGAGTAACAAGTTGAAATAGAGCTTTGTGGAATTTGACTGCAAATGGCTACAGTTCTCTGGGAGGATGTAAGCATCTTCTTCAGTGCGCTGCATCAGCTTTGGTTGTCCCGGCAGTTCTCCCTGAAGGGGAATGTTGGCTGACAGCGTGTGGGATGAAGAAGTGCCCACAAACAAGGCCAGATCTCTTCAGCTGTGCTGAGCTGATGTTGTGAAGACTGCCCAAACAAAGGAAGAAGGCTGAGAGTGTTCTTGTGGAGCACTTTGGCTGCTAGCAAGAGTCCTACTTGATTCTCCCCCANCCCCCCCCCCCCCAACATTTCAGGGTGCACAAGGTTTAAATTTGCAGGAAAATTTAATTTTGACATGTATTATAAAGTCAGATAATATAGTGTGTAGGTCTGCAACTGCTTGTATTACTTGACAGTGGTGAAGTAACAGCAGCATTGTTTGTTTTAGAGGAGATTTTATTAAGGTGGGAAAAAAGTTACCAGAAGGCTGAACAGCTAATGGTTTTGGTATGAGTGCTCTTTGAGTCATTTGTCTTGAAGGAAGATGTTTAGTTTGGACTTTTAACTTTACAAACTGTATTTCTCATGAGAAAATAGGAATGGGGGTTAAAACAATCTGTAATTTCATTTCAGTTAGAACTAAAAACAATAGTCAAAATTGTGAATGTGTCTATGATGTTTTCTTTAAAGTAACCTGTCCAGGTAGTTTTACTGAATTCAGTGGAGAAATTAACATTGTGTCTAAATAGTCATGGATAGATGATCACATAATCCAAATGTACCTTATAACATGCCTAGTTTCCCACACTAATGTCCTGTGGGACAGTCTTACTAGTTCAATGAAGATCAGAACATATGATTATATAGATACTACTGAGTCTACATAAAAGACTCCTTTTTTCATGTTGCTTTATTTAAAGATTTGAGGTTTATTTTTTTTTCCCATGGACCTTCATGCTGTCAAAATTATTAACCTTCTAGCACAGTAGACTCTTTTCTGCTATTTCTGTAGTATTGCCCACGATGGAATGCAAGAAGAGTAAAACACTCGGTAATTCTGTATCTTAGACATTTTTACATAATTGATATTTAAAAACAACTTGAATTTTTAAAAAGTACAACTTGGTCATAATAGACTCAAATTTCCTTCTATATATAAATAATTTTGTCATTCTTTTTTGTTCACCTCTACAGCTTTGATTTGCCAAAGCTAGCCAAAATCTCTCCAGGTAAAATTGAAGACCTAGAAAACCCCAAATCTACATCAGTTTTAAAGAGAGCCTGTGTTTATACATCAATATCTTTACACATTTTAAAGGTTTTCTATGGATTTTTGAGATTGTGTTTGCCCAAGTGCATACCTTTTGTGCTATGATCTTTTGATCCTCATGCTGAGGAGTATTTAGAGAAATTTCAGGTGGTTAAGGAAACAATTTCCTCCTTCAGTCTATGCTGAATCATTTTTCTAGCTGTGGACATGTCTTATCTCTGGATAAGATAACTATTCGTACTATATGGGGTTGTTAACTCTCTTGTGGCACTTCATTAGCTGTGATACGTTAATCCTTTGGTTTGGCCATTTTAGCTCTCTTAATTCTTTTACTTCTGACTTACATACTATGTTGGTTTCCAAATGTTTTCATACATAAAGCTGTTGAATCTGAATGGCATCAGAATGTCAAAAGAAGCAGCATTGCGTTAATGTCTGGTGTGGTTTCTCTATTAAGACAGGAGAGTTTGGGGATCGCTTTATCTATCTCACATGGGGTTTGGAAGTCTTAATTTCAAATTTCATCAGTTGTTTCCACAGCAGATTGAAAACTGGAGAAAATGATCTGGGAAAGTAAAAGAATCAATAGAAGTGCTTATAAAAGAATGGTCATTGGAAATGTGGTGGTTTTGTTATTTAGATTCTTTTTAGTGGACATGGTCAAGATCAAGGCAACACTTCTAAACAGGATGTTCAACATGTGCAGGGTACTAGCAAATGTCCTTCCTTTTGCTGACCACAAATGTGATTATCTTTAGGCATGTGGAGAGCTCCTATTCGCTTCATTGAACTAAATATTTTAGTAGAAATAGCTCATACAAAAAATTGAACAAGATTGTGCAAGGAGCACTATATGGTTCATTCTTCAAGGCCTGTGTTGGTTCCACAGGACTTGAGGGGTGGGGGAGAGTCCTAGGTGAACATGACATTGGTCATTGACTTAATTGGATGTAGCTTTGTATTTTTGTTATAATACAAACAAATCAGCTTTGTTATTTGAAGAAAGATATACTGGAATAGTACAAAATATATATACTCACTGTGTAGGGCCTGTGACCCAATTTAATTATGCAAAAAATTTACTTAACTGTGTTAAAAGAAACGGCTGACAAAGCATTGTCATGTAACTGAGGTGTAAGCGCTTAAATTGACTTGTGTAAAATTACTTGTATATTTGCACTGAGATTTTGACACTTGTCTTGTTCCAAAAAAAACAAAGGAGGAAGTAGAGGTGGAGATGCAAAATGGAGATACAAAGTAGACCCTTTTTTGTACTCAAGCAGCCGTGTAAGGGGACTGATAGGGTGTTCAGAGATGACGCACATTATTTTTTCATGTGTGTGTCTGTTTTTCTTGGCTAATGAAGCATCACATCCAGTGTTTGTTTGTGTGTCATAGATCTGTAGCTACACTTACAATTCATTTGTCAATTGTGTTTTTAAATTGAAGTAGAAAGAGTGAAAAATTGCACACTATAAGAAACATAACTTCTGTAAGTCATGGGCCTCATGGGAACACATGATCCCACATGGAGTGATCCTTGATCACTACCAATAGCTCCTATATTTATCATTTAACTCAAGGGGGACCGGCATGCTTTTCAAGCCACTAATTTAATATCCCAGTCTCTATGCACAGGCCTTGGAGATGAGTGCAGTGGTGGCTTCTTCCAAGTGCAGAAATCCATTCGTAAAAGGTAGGATGCAGAATAGTGTCTACAGGTGATGCTTCTCTTCAGGCTTCTCATTCTATTTTTCTCTTTCTCTGTCTTCTAAGCCTGATAAAGCAACAACCTGTCTGACCAAAATAAAGTAACAGATAAGAAAAATATGAATCAGAAGAAATTTGATACTGTGCCAATTTTGTAGATTATCATAGCAAACCAATGGTTACGTGTTTCACTCAAAAGACAGTTTTTTAAGTGTTAGAATCCTTGATCATAAATTTATGTTGTGTTTTATGTAAGAATACGTTATTGGTATTTACCTAAAAAATAAGTCATATTTGGAGAAGGAAGTGTACTAGTACTGGAATTGCCTCTTCAGAATGACTGTCCCACTGACTACACAGTACTGTTGTGGTTCACTGGGTTGACACAACATGAGAGATGGAACTTGAAGCACAGAATGGCTATATGCAGCAAAACATTGCAATTTTTGATGATGCAGTTTATGAAAACAGTTTTGAAGTAACAAAACTAGAACCTTCATTAGAGTGAACAGAACTCGTGACAGGCTGCCTAGTCCTGGTCCTCAGCCCATAGGTCTTCCCAGAGCTCTGCTGAATCCTTAGCAAGCAAGGTCTCTGTGCAAGCCCTGAGCCATTTTCTTTTGTCCTCTACTGATGTTTGTCTAGTCACTGCAGTATAAGATGAAAAGTTTTTGTATGGAAATACGTGGAAATAATTATAAAGATTTGTCAAGGGTGCAAACCTACTAATTTCCACAGATACTTTAACAGCTTTTCATGTTCTCCTGTAATTTATATCTTGTGATGTATCTTCAGAGGTAGAATAGGTTAAGGAAATTAATCTGAAGGAGGTGACTTTTTCTTTTGCTGTCTGATTCATACGCATTGTGTAGGAAGCGTAGGGTAAGACAAATAATATTTTTCTGAGTAATTATATTAATTTTTCAGTTGGAATGAACCTTGGAGAGCAGATGCTTTACTTGAGGGTTATCTTCCTTCGTGAATGTTTTTCTAAATACTAAATACAAAGGTTCATTTGTGCAATCAAATTTTAAGCTTGGAGTTGTGCTGTACCGTAAGGCTCATTTGGTCCTGAGAATAATTTGCTATAATAAATCTTGCTGAAGCTGTGCATTTGGAGAAATAATCTGGGCTGTTTAAATCTTGTTTGCAATAAGAAACTGCACCCATTCATGGGTTTCCTGGAGGACACTCTTACCTTGATAAGCTTTTTCATGAGTATGTCCTATTCCTCATTTCTCTGGCAGCCCTTCTATCAGCTGTATGTGAAAGGGAGCATTGTCCCTCCAACACATGCATTGTTCTGCCTTCTCTGAACTTGGATGAGAAGAAGTTCCTTTCTTCAACGAGTGTGTGGGGAAAGCAGGAGAAATTTCTGTTAGGATTTACCGCAACCATACACAGTGCAGCAGGCCAAAGTATAATCAGGGCTCTGTTCTGCAGTCCAACCTGGCTCACCAGTCCCGTTTGACCTCTTCCCTTCCAGTTATACACACCTTCCTTCCTTCCTTCCTTCCCTCCCTTTTTTTTTTCTCTTGTCTTTTCACACTGCAGAGGTTGAAGTGCCAGACCCTGCAAACTGATAAGATAAGAACCACATGGTGCATGCCATAAGCCAGGGGTCCCTACTGGGTCCACTGACGCACGCAGTCCTCCCCTGATGTCAAACAGCTGATAAGTAGCACCTTGGCTCCAATCCCAAACCTCTGTGCCAAGAGGGGAAAAAAAAGCTCTTTGTCTGGAAAAGGCAGCTCTGTTGAGATATTTTTTTAACATCTCGCTGCTTTTCTTGAATTCAGGCCAGAGTTCTGTCTGTTTAAACTATTTAGTATTATTCCTGAATTGTTTGGCAAGAATAGATGTCCGCTCAAAAAAGTGTGTTTAATTCATCATGCGTGATGTATATTTGACTGTACTTGCAGCATCAGACACACAATACAGCATGCAGTGTTTATAAAGCATGATAGCCATGCCCACACTACAGTGCTGTTTAAAGATATATGAAGCTTGCTTTTCAAGAATCTAGTATGTGATCATGAAGCAGAACAACAGCAAAAATTTACAAATTTAAGACTACATTAATGATTAAAAAAAAAGGGTTGAATGTCAGAATGATTCCATAATAGACATAGAACAGTAATCTTTGAAGTCTTTGAACTTTATTGTTTTTGTTCATCTTTATAGTTCTTATTGTTTGATTCTCTGTATTAAACTGTAGGTTTAGTGATTCAGATTTTGAAAGATGTGGTCCTGCTTTAGAAATATTACATTTTCTTTTGTTAATTTTTCTTAACAAAATAACTTTGTGCTGAGTAGTGCAGGATATTAAAACCTTTAGAAATAATATGAGGTCATGAGTTTACATGACTTCAAAGCTTTAAATGTTGTAGTATTTTTAAGATAGGAAATTGAATGTGTTTCACAGTCATGCTTTTTTTTGTATATTTATTCAAGCCTGCTGTTTGCAAATGGCATGTTCATCTGTATAAATGTTTCAAAATTTCTGTTGCTATTTGGAATTTCTGTATGTGTGTCCAGTTTTTCTAACTTCAGTGTTCTCGCAGATGTATTTATAGAACTATACAATCATGGTTTTATTTCATGCTGCTGTAAAGCCAAATCCAAAATGGACATGCCAAGATAACCCAATTAATCACAGGATTCAGCAACCTGAGTAACCACTGCAGTGGCTACTGTTGTTGAAGCCCCCCTGAGGCTGCTAGCCTTTGAAGTGTTGCTGCTGTAATGAAGCAGTGGCAGGATGGCACTAGCATGGTTATCCTGGTATAATAACTCAAATCCTTATCCAAAGCTTTTTTGGGAAGCTGCTTGGTTTCAGGAAATACCTCATAACTCTTTTGGAGGTCTACTTTTAATGCTACCTGAACCAAAGGAGATATGTGTGCGTGTTGTAAAGCACAAGGTTGACACTAAATGTGTCCTTTTTAGCGATGATGAAGTGGACATCAGTGCATGTGTTATATGTGCCTTCTTACATGTGTTATTAAAATATTTAGACTCACTTTGGGCTACTTTGTGTATAAAGCCATATATCTCACTTGTCATCCATTTGCGGAATTTCATCCATTTATCATAGGACCAAAAGTTTGTGTGTGTGTGTGTGTAATGTTTAAAATGTCACACATGAAGGTCTGCTACGAATCAGCTTTTCACAGTTGCATAGGATTATGCTAATGCTCAGTGCTGCTCAAAGTACTGTTTTGGGTATCTGAAAGTATAATTTCTCTGGGGACTGGCGCTCTGCTGGCTATGTAGGCATTGCTTGCAAAATTCAGCTGCATTTCCAGTCAGGAAGAGCTTGCAGGATTTGTGCCTGAGTGGCTCTGAGTTGGATTGGATGCACAGCATCAAGTGTTCAGGGCCAGGTTGGATGGGGCTCTGAGCAACCTGGTCTAGTGGAAGGTGTCCCTGCCCATGGCAGGGGAGTTGGAACTCGATGATTTTTAAGGTCCCTTCCAATCCAAACCATTCTATGATTGTAAAAGACTATGTAGCTTCTCAAGTATGTAGTTGTTTTAAGAGATACCTAAATCATCCTGAAGTGAAATGGGTGATCAGGTGATCCATTATGTACTTTTGACTGCATAAGAAGTCAGAATGAACAGAGTGTGGTTTAAATTAAGTGTGACTCTGACATTTCAGGGAATTATTACCAGAAACAAATGATGCAGTGAATTTCATTATTGCACAGTGCTTTTCTACCATATGATAGTGGGTTTTGTTTTCTGATTGTATGGAAGGGTTTCCCTTGGCTCTCTTCCCCTCCTTAGTCTGGTTATTATATACTTAACTCTCAAAAGAAAGTCTAGAAAAAGTGCTTTGTGAATCCTCTTCATGGAAAAGAAAGGAGAGGTGTTCTCATAGTTCTCTACTGCTGGTTTCCAGAGACCATATTCACTCTAGAATACTTTTAAAGAGAATATATTATGAAACATGAGGCTTGTTAAACCATTAACAACAAAAATACAATAAAAGAGAGATTCAGATATTGTCCACATGCCTGTGTAGTTTCAAAATCGTTACATTTATAAAAAACGTTTGAAAGATCTTCTGCTTATACATTGCAAGAGAAACTACAGATAGAGACTGTAATTAACAGAAGCCAAATTTTGTCAGCTGACTTCAGCAGGATGATGTTTCACCCTAGGAGTTCAAGAATAATTATCCCCAGATAATTTTAGAAAGAATTGCAATTATTATTTTGAAGTCAAAAACATTTCACAAGTCCTCAGTGGGAGCTATCATACATAGTATTAATTTCCTATGTAATGTGACTCTAAACAGTTTATGCTCATGAAATGTTAATGTTTATAAAATACAAAATAGCCTAAATTCTCATTTTATCAGTTAAAATCATTTTAATAATAGCATGAAAAGATAATTGTGTTTTAATGTGAGTAATTGTATAATTTTTTGTCCTTTAGCAATTTGGAGGCTGAAATGGATTTCATTATAGTCAGCAGCATGATCTCACTGTCTTCAAGGAAAGCACCAGGCTGTGTACTCTTCTTTTGCTTTTGCTACAGTGGTTTTTATATTGCTCATATTAGTTAAAATTCATGAAATAATTTTCTTCTGAGTAAAATTAACTTTAAAACAGATGCTGAATCTTACTCATCAAACCCCTTTTAGAACAACTCAGCTTTTTATTTTAAAATACAGGTTTTTATGTGAAGAGTAGTCTAGCAATATATTTGTGACATTCTAGATGTTTTAAAATCTGTATACAGGACATGCAACATGACATGAAAGGAGGAGGATGAAGGCTATGTAATGCAGAGTAACTGAACAAATGTACCACTTAATAAAATAGTCAGAAATGGTGAGATGGAAAATGAGTTATAGCTTGTGTGAAACAACCCCCAAGATGTTCCTTACAGAAAACCTAGCTATTTGAGCCAGAGGGAAGTTGTAAATGAAGTTGAAATGTGCACTTAAGGCTGATCTAATGACTGTAAGATGGTAAGCTAGGACCGAACACTTTATACAGCTGTATTAACAGTGCTGAGTAGGAACATTTCTCGAAGTTAGTTATAGCCTAAGCAGCAGCATTTGATGAAATTCTTCTTGATTTCTTTGTTCAAGGCTTTAGTACTCTGAGGGCTGCCCTCTCCCTCCCAGTCAGTACAGTGTTTTGCTGCTGATTCTTTCTCCCAGACCCAGCAGGCGTGCTCGCACTCATGCCTGGGTGTGCTGTATTGCTGTCCTGGGCAGAGAAGAACTGCTTTCTGTGAGGCAATAAGTTTGGGAATGGGATGTGCATTTTCCCTCCATGCCCTTGTGCGCTTCCTCTGTGCCTCTGAGAGCCTCTCCCAAGTGCTCATCTCTTGATGATTCAGAAGGGATACCAATAATAGCTGTCCATCATTACTGTGACTTGTATGTGGTAGTGGTTTCTAATGATAAACTGAATATTTCTTGTGCTCTTTTTTATCTCCTCCTTCCTTCTCGTGTACTACTTCAGGCTTTTCTGCTTCTTGGTTTGGGAGCTGCTATAGTGAGCTATAGAACTTTATATCAACTGCAATACTGCTCTGTGCATTATCACAGATAAAACAGGGAACTGTAACTGAAATTATACTGGGATTGCTTTGCAAAGTGAACAGTGTTACTCAAAGAATAATATTCTCTTGAACTTAGTGGCACATACAAGACTTTTCTTGGGCTACACTTATCTCATGCCTTTCATGGAAGATGGTGTTAAACATGATGGTCTGTGTACAAAAATCAGTGGATGCCACCAGGCAGGAGAGAAGTTGAAAAGAGGGTATATGAATCAAAAATCTTGCTAAACTGGAGTAGTTATCTGCAATGAACCAAGTAAAGAATGACAAATAGCACTGAATACAACATATGTAAATGTCAAATCAGAAATAGGTAGATATAAGTAATGCAGAATCAGATATGGGGACAGTAGTGGATAGCAAAACAAGTAAGTCAAAGTACAGCACAAGTCTTAATAACAGATATATTCCAGTTGAAATGTGAAAAAGCAATTTCCCTCTCTTCCCCACTGGTGAGGCTGTAGCCAAAATAAGGTGTATGTTGTAAGACAAATCTCTGTAGTACCAATGAGTTAGAATCCAGAGGAAAGCAATAGACTTGTAGGACACTGAGAAAACCTAATAAATTTTGATCCATCTAAAATAGAGAAGGTGGATTGAAGAGGGCAGTGTAGAACATAGCCATCAATTTGAGAGAACTTGGTACACGAAGCAAGACAGTTGTTTTCCATAGGAGGTCATGGTATCACAAGAGAAAACCTCAGGGAGACACTGACTAAATAGTGAGAAATACTTTGACAGTTAACCAATATAAGCTGGAAAGGTTGCTACCATAGACGTTTAGGAACAGCTTTCAAGTGATATCTAAGAAAGGGTACACTTAAAAGTACTTGATCTTGTTTCAGATCAGAGAAAGCAACTTAAAGATTCCCTTGTATTCTGTGTTTCTGTGCTGTTCACTGTGTAATTTGGTCCTTTTTTTTTTAATAACCTCTCTCATGTAACTTTGAATGTATAAATGTATGGATTTAAATCCAGAAGCTTTGTAATAGTGCAAATTACACTTTACTTTGTTTACACTAATTTAAAAAAAAAAAAAGATGGCAGAAAATTAGTGAGTGACTTGCATTTAAGCCCTTTAGTCTTTCCCCTGAACCTTGGCAGCAATTAGGAAAATGCAAGATTTATGAGATTTTAGAAATCTCCTCCTGCTTTTTCTTTCACAGAGAACAATAGTTTAAAGCTGTCTTTCACAGCTCTTTTATTTCTTCCAAAACATAATTTAGTATGAGAACACTCTGCTGTTAAATTCATGTAATTAAGCAGTTTTGTTTGCTTTTACTTTCTGCTCTTTATAAAATGTCTTCCAAAATCCATTAGAAGGCACCTATAATCTAGGAGAGGGCAAGAATTTGCACAGTATTTGCTTAAATGTTACCTCAGATAGAAACCTATTGTTTACAGAAGGGGCAAAATATTCCTGATGTCTATGTAGACTAAAGACAACTGAAAGGTCAGGATCTCTGTCCCCAGCAGTAGAAAAATGCAAGATGAAGACAGCAAGCAGCCAAGACAGAAGTGAAGTGGTCAGGCAAAGAGATTAGGTGAATACTTGAGTTTCAGAATATGAGAGAATTTGATTATGGCAAGTCTGGAAACCAGCATGTAGTTTTCAAATTTTTACCCTGATGGTGGCTGTAGGAAGTCTGTGCTGGAGGTGGCAGAGGAAGGGTGGGGGTGGAGGGAGAAGAGAGGTCATAAAAGCTTAAACAGTGTGGCAGCAAAATATAGCCACAGTGTTCAAACTTGGTGAAAAATCTGTGCATTTAATACGGCATGTGGGGAATTACAGAAGTCTGGACAGGAAATAATTTAGGTGTGAATAAAGGTGTATTGAGGAAGCCTGACATAAGGGATAATGTAGTGCACATTGGTGGTGCCTTATTGTCTCTACTCTAATACAGAATGATGGCTGCGAATCTAAAACACAAGCTTTGGAGAGAACAGGTATGTTTTGGATATGATCTTGGTGAAAATGATAGATAGGCCACCACTGCTTATAATGCAACTATTCAAAATAATACTCAGCAATTTAGCAAAGGGTTGATGTTTTCAGATGGTCAGTGTTCCATGGAGAGGCTAAGTTGCAGCAGATGAATCACAGAGTCATAGAATATGATGAGATGAAAGGGATGCACAAGGATTATCAAATCCAATTCCCGGCCCTTCACAGGACCAGTTCCAGGAGGCACACTATGTACCCTAGAGCATTGTCCAAATACTTCTTGAACTCTGTCAGGCTTGGTGCTGTGACCACTTCCCTGGGGAGCCTCTTCCAGTGCCCAACCACCCTCTGGGTGAAGAAACTTTTCCTAACAGCCAACCTAAACCTCCCCTGACACAGCTTCAGGCCATTCCCTCAGGTCCTGTCACTGGTCACCACAGAAGAGATCGGGTCCCTGCCCCTCCCCTTCCCCTCATGAGGAAGTTGTAACTGCAGTGAGGGCTGTGCTCAGTCTCCTCATGGCTGAACAGACCAAGTGACCTCAGCTGTTCCTCATCTCCTCAAGGCCCTTCATCATCCTTGTGGCCCTCCTTTGGATACTCTTTAACAGTTTAATATCTTTCTTGTATTGTGGCACCCAACACTGCCCCCAGCACTCAAGATGAGGCTGCCCCAGCTCAGAGCAGAGCGGGACNTTGTCCCATCCCAGGTACAGAATCCAGCACTTTCCCTTGCTGAACTTCATATGGTTGGTGTTTTCCCAGGCCTGTAATTTGTTGAGGTCTCTCTGCAGGTCTTCCCTGCCCTCCAGGGAGTCAACTGCCCCTCCCAGTTTTGTATCATCTGGGAACTTGCTCTGTGTCCCTTCCAGTCCTGCATCCAAGTCATTTGTGAAGATGTTGAAGAGCACAGGGCTGAGGGTGGAGCCCTGTGGAACCCCACCAGTGACAGGTCCCCAGTCTGATGTCACCCCATTCACTGTAGCCCTTTGTGCCTGACCTGTGAGCCAGTTGCTCACCCATCCCATGATGTGTTTATCCAGCTGTGTGCTGGACATTTTGTCCAGAACGATCCTGTGAGAGACAGTATCAAAAGCTTTGCTGAAATCCAGAAAGATTACATCAACTGGCTTCCCCTGATCACCTAGGTGCTCTACCTTTTAATAAAAGGAAATCAGGTTTGATAAGGAAGACTTTCTGCTCATGAAGCTGTGCTGAATGTGCAGTTCTATCCTGGCTGATTTTTTTTTTCCAGTGGCTGGCAAAACGTGTTCTTTCTTCCTAAATACTGAATAAAATACCTTAAAAGAAAAAGGAGTAATAGGTTTCAGTTCAAAAGATGGTGTGAGGTTACAATTACAAGCAGACAAGCTCAGACTTCATGGACTGAAGGAATGCAGCATGTGGTTTAGAAGGAAGCAGCGATGGGACAATTGTTGCCTAGAGCCTCCAGCTGTTGTTTTTCGCTGCCTGCACATCAAACAGAAAAGTTTTGGACACCCCTGATTTAAATTCATTTAAACTGACAATCTTCCTTGTATCACTTGAAAGCCACAATATTATTACAGCAGTTTATTTTAACTTGGTTTGAATTATCCAAATATGTAAATTCTTTCCACTAAGTGGTAGGATTTACAAAAGAACTGAAGCATATTGGGTAACTGTCATAGAAGTAAATGCTGCTGTGGCTTCTACAGGACTATACCTCATTTGAAAAGCTTATTAAAGCATCTGCCAGCTTTTTGTGAGGGTATACTCTCTGCAAGTTTGACTTGTCCTTTTGACTGTTTTCAAGTTCCACATTAAATTCCTGTTTTGGCTGTGCTACCTATGTTTGTGAAAAGCACTGGGATACTTTCTAGTGGATATGACATCTGTGAGAACATATCCTTTTTTCCAGAAACAGTGACATTTCCCTCTAATGTAAGTTATTTGATCAATATTCCTTTATCTCATCAAAGAGGATCTTTCACTGAGAATGTATACCTTCTGCAGGTATACAATTCAGTAGAATTTATAAATGAATTCCTGAATTTAGAAATAATTAAGATTTGTACCATGTCTTTATTTAATACGGTATGGTTTTGAAAATATCCATAGAATCACTGCGATATTTCAAGCTGCATTGATTTGGCTGGCTTTATATCTGCTTTTTAGGGTGAACTGGAAAGTGTGAAAACTTGTTGCTGTTCTCAGAGTCTATAGTTGATCTGAAATATCACTGGGGTCTGGATATTTCAATTGCTCTGTTTTTTGGATAAGTAGAAATTAAAAAGGTGACTGCACATTCAGGACACAGCAAAATTGCAGTTAACTCCCACTGAGTTCAATGAAAGTTAATGGGAAAGCTTCCCACTTCTGAAAATAAGATTAATTAGATGAGGGTCTTAAAATGCTAGGCTCATAAACGTAAGGCCCATCACAAACCATTTGTATTCTTCTCATGTGATATACTTATTTTCACGTAACTGTATTATTGAGATGTTTTGTCCATATTGATAATTTGATCAATGTTGAGCCCTCGGGATGGATTGCTGTGTGTGTAGTAATGTGGAAAGTAGAAGAAAATGACAGACAGAAACTTTTCCTCTCTCTCTTGTCCGTAGCAGCATATCTTTAAATGAATGGAGATAGGTGCTTACGAGCAGCCAGAATTTTAGCTGTACAAACTATTTGTTTGGGAATGTGGAAGACAGACAGTACTTCAGATGATTAAAAGGACCTGACACAAATTGCATTTGAAAATGTTTATGCAGGATATGTACTGTAAAGTCATTGTGCACATGAGTATAAATACTGTTAGATCTTTTCTTAGGAGTTGTAAATAATATACAAGGTTTTCAGTAAGAGACATCAGTGATGAAATATTTATTTGGTATGACTTTATAGCTATAACATTAAGACTAAAATACTGGCCTGAGTTAATCTTTAAGTGTCAGTAATCCTACAAGATTTTAAAGTGTTGCAGTGTATTTGAACCCTGTTAGTGTGCCCCAGCCAAACCAGCTTTAGTTATTCTTATCAGAGCCCTCAGGAATTCATCAAGGTTACTGACAGGTGTGGGGATACAAGAATGGGCTGTGGGCAGCCTCAACTTTGATAAGTTACAGCTGTATCCCTCGGAAGAAAGGAAAACAACTTGGAATGCAGGTGTGTGTTGATTTCTGTAACAAGAAGCATGTGAGTGACAGAAGAGAGAGGTATAAAAGGTTGTGCTGTCGGATAATAAAGAGTAGATGCTTGTTGATGCCTGCTGCCATCTTTGGTGTCAGTCTTTTGGCCTCCAGCATTAAAGCTCTGTGAGTTTATAAGATATAATGAAGTAGTAATTTGGACTCCTCCAAACTTAGAGGGGAAAAAAAGTGCAAGAATCATTTACTTTCTCTTTTTCTTTTCAATAACCATAAAACTGACATTCTTGAATGTCTGTGGGTTTAATTAAGTTAATGCTTATAGTACCTGGAGGTAATATTTGAATAGAAGGATTTGGTATGTAAACATAACAAAAGCTGTATTTATTTTTTTTTAAAGATAGGTCTTTGCTTTGTTTTCAAATAACAGGGTAGTGACTGTGGGCCCTAAAAATACAAGTTTATCCAGTGTTATTTACAGCTTGATAGAATTCAATTATAGGAAATGTGGGGGGACAGTACTTTAAGAACTAGTTATTTCTTATGGCAAGATTGGTGTTGTTTAAAAAGGAGTGACATTAAAGAGCATACAAACTGCATCACTGTTTTTTTCTACCTTCAGAGGCAATCTGGTTTTTGCAAATAAAAGCTGAGGATGTTTTGAAGATTCTGCTTCTAATAATCTAGTAATCTAGACATTACACTGCTCTTAATTTCAGTATTGTTGTTCTGAACTAGAAAACAACTTCCAGCATCAAGGCACCGTGACATTGGCTTGTTTTCTTGTGAGTGCGTGTGATGCCTCTGTAATTTTTTCTTTTAATTAAGTAGTACATTTTTTCTCACAATGCTGCTTTAAAGAAACCAAGACATATGAAAGCAAGGTGCAATTGGTGCTGCATTGAGCATACGAGCAGTGTGTCTCCTTTGGTTGTGTTCCCTCACTGTTCTAATTGGGTGGAAAGAAGAACTTCACTTTTCATGCCCCAACAAAAATGCTGCTATTCTGGGTGAGGTTTCTCCATGGGCAAAACAGTCAGAGCCATGTTTTACTATAATGAATTCAGCTGTTCATCTGCTTCCTAATGCTCCCCAAAGCAAGCTGTGTATGTGCCTGCTACCTCATCTCAAACAGTTCTCTGAAATGGGAACTTTTTCACTTGCCATAATTTAACCATCACACTGGCCACAATATTTCCATTCCTATGGTTCATCCTTAAATGACCATACAAGTACGTGTTGTGCTTATGTACTACATTATAATCATAGTTGTAATGTTACAGCTAATATTTTTGCTTAATAGTACGAATTAAATAAGGTTTATGCGTTATTTTAGAATACACAGATAAATTTATAAAATTATTAAATTTTATATTAGTTTAGCAAAGGTAATTATGTATCCTTAGTAATAGGAGGAAGTTATGGTAGATTTCTATCTATTTAATTAAAGCTCCATCAAGGGAATAGTTCTAGCGTGTGTGGAATGATTGCACACTAGATCTTTGTACAGGAACTTTTTGAAGTAGTGCTCTTCTGCAGTGGATTTCTCTTTTTGTGGGTGGTGAAGGGGATCCCTAGGTCTTGACAACAAAGTAGTAATATTTTATCTCTGGATTTGCAATCTTTATCACTGTAACTACAGAACATCTTCCCAGCATGGGCTTTCTTTTAGGGAAATGGAAAGCATAAGTCCTTAACTGATGCAACAGTTTAGTAGCGTTTGCTTCTATGTGTCAAAAGCAAAGCCCAATAAAAAAATGTGCACGTGCATGGATGTGAGTTGTTCTAGGGGATGTACTTAAACCAAAGCAAAATGCCCCCTTACTGTTATCATTCATGTATATGGTATAGTAAAATGCCACTGTATGGGAACCAGAAGTAGCTTTATGAGAACAGACTCGGAGCAGGGTGTACCCCTGCTGCCAGCTGAGTGCTGTCATCCCTGTGCTCGATACTGTTGCTTATTCTGCTTCTGGCTTTGTCACTACTCACTATCTGTAACACCTGTGACCTGCTGCAGAAGCTTCCCTCTCTCCTTCGCCTGCTTCCAGCCAGGGCTCCTCACTGCCTGCTGGCTACAGCACTCTGCAGGGATTTAAGAGTGGTTGGTTCAAAGAACTTTGGCTATGGAGGGTGGCATAGTACGCATTTTACCTTCTTTGCAGGTGTTCCTGCTACTGGGCATAAAATTGTTGTATAAAGTATTGTGTTTGGTGGTTCCTTTTGGCCTGTGTTAGGAATATACTGATCACATCCATAGTTTCAGACTCTTGGATGTTTAGGCACCCCTCTGATCACAGAGGCAATGACAGTGTACCCTGAGATTTTTCATGTTGTGTTTCTTTGATTTAGAGGAAATTAAGATAGGTCAGAATATGTTGTAGATGCGTGCCCTGAGCATGAATGAAAGCAAAGCTCAAAGTTGTTTTCCTGAATACTAGAGGAGAAAATTGTTTTCTCAGTTTCAGTAACAGGAGAAATTCTTGTCCCATTTATGTGTATTCTCAGATAAATCTCAAGCAGTCACTTATCAGTTGATCTCTCACCAAGGGTTTTCATTGTTTGTTTTTTTTAAATGAAGAGACCACAACCCAGAAGCCCATTAAGTTGCTATGTTGTATGTATGACAACTTGAAATAATGTGCTATTGGTCATTATTCTTTTAAATTGTCTTTTAAAGTCAAAGACATGACATTCCATGTCAGGGGGAAGCAGAATATCACTCTGATAGCTTAGCTTTACAGCTTTTGCTTAGTTAAAACTTTTCTTATGGAGATTACTTAAATTCCAGCTGATTCTTTTGGGTTTTCTCACTCTGTATAAGGTGTGTGCTATATATACATTTTATGAACATCTAGAACATAATTTCTCTGGGATAAAGAAAATGCTGATGAATTCAATAGATTTCCAAAGAATTCATTTCAAGTTCTTGTTATCATCTGCCATAAAAACCCAGCAAATCAAATTTGCCCTGCCCCGCAAAATTCCACCAAGCTCCAGATATTTCATTCACCTTTTGTAGTAATTGTAAGTTTGGAAAGTTTACACGTTTTATAGTTGACATAAGGTTGATACTCTTTGCCAGAACACTTTAACTTCAAACTGGATTTGACATTAACTGGAGAGCTCTAGCAAATAAAATTTGCTGATTTTCT
The DNA here is from genome assembly GCA_013400235.1 of Oriolus oriolus. Taxonomy (NCBI): domain Eukaryota; kingdom Metazoa; phylum Chordata; class Aves; order Passeriformes; family Corvidae; genus Oriolus; species Oriolus oriolus. The sequence continues at coordinate 1,020,523 of VXBT01001744.1, read as the reverse complement.
TGACTGTTACAAAAAAAATTGCCCTGTGCTTTTCCACTTCTATGCTTAATTGTGTAATTGAAGCAACTAAGAATTAATGTTACCTAGCAGGTATCAAACTTTATGGAAAATTATACATTTTTTTAAATTCTTTATTCAAGATAATTATTTTTTGCATCAGTAAACCCACTGATTTTTCATGTGTTGCATGTGGTATTTGGGATTTAGTCTTCCTAAAAACTTCTTATAGGTGGGTTTGAGGGGTTTTTTTTGATGTTATACTGTTCTTTTTCTGAAGAAGAGCTGTAAACGGTAATCCAGTTTTCTAATATTTTAATTTTTAAATGATGGTTTTTACAAGCATATTGACTATCGCTTTAAAAGATCCTAATTAAACACATAAGTGCTCAATGAGGGATGGTTATGCACAAAACTGTTCTTGAATAGCAGTTTTGACTCCACTTTGTCTGTGTCTCTTTGGTGATATTTCAGATTGACTAGGTAGCCTTCTCGAGTTGAAAAATACCGCTTGATTTCAGCTTATTTTTTCTTTGCCTGACTCTGAGGAAGCTCATATTACTTGTAATGTGTCTTCCTTAATGGTTTGCCAAATAAATCAATTAGTAAGGTTTAGTTCATTCCAGTGCTTGTAGTAAGGAAAGTTAAAGAAAGAAGCACATGTCTGCATATTGCATAATAGAGGAATTTTGAGTGGCATGGAGATGTGGGCTCTCACCACTCACTTGTACATTCTGGAAAATGCAGCTTTGTTGAAATGAAAGTACAAACATGTTGCTTCTAATAGAAAGATTGTGAGGAAATAACTCAGTTTACGTTCTTCAGAATTCCAAAGAAAATAATAAAAGTACTAAGTAGTAAGATGAAAAACAAACAAAAATGTCCTCAATTTTCGTACTCCTATAAAGTTGTCTTTTTAATACGGGTTACAAATAAAACCAAATTTCAGAATATTGGAATATTTATGTTTCTCTGCAAATTCTACGTTCCAACTTCTTCTAAGAAACTAATTGATTAGATTTGGATATTTTTAAAAAGTACTTGTTTATTGTATCCAAATAGTGTGCTAGCTGATCTTTTCTAGACATTATGTACTTGAAAGTTCGTGTAACTACGTGGCTTCTTGAGCAGCGTGCATTCATTATTCTACATTTTGGCTGTAATCCCCAGTCACTGTAGACCATAGGTGGTTATCAGTGTTGCTGTATGAAGAGATCTGCCTTGCCTCAACCTGGACTGCTTATTCCTATCCTCATACTGTTCACTCTTTGGTACAACATAAAGGTTCACACAGGTAGACAGGATAACTTGATTTTGGTAACAGCCATCAGTTTGCGGTTTGGGTTGGTTTATTTTTTTGTTTCTCTGGTTGGTTTGGTTTTGGGTTTTTTTTCTGGTTAATTTTGTACTAGTTTGAGTAGTCATTCCTTTACCTCTTGAATAGTGTTTGTACTCTCTGACCCATGTTCATCCTCAAGCCTCTCAAGTTTTCTTCTGCATTTTCTTTGTGTTTCTCCCAGCTTTACTCTGCCCATTTATCCATGGTGAAAATGTAGCCGTCTGTGCGGCCCTGTGACTTTTTCCTGCTGATAATATATCCAGTGTTTCTGGAGCCTATCACATGAGCGGATGACTGTACCTAAAGAATTGGAATTGATGCATTTTTAATTACCCTTTGCTTCCCCCTTTATTCCTGTTACTAGTCTCTGCACCCCTCCCTGCCCCCCCCAACCAATTAAAAATCCATACAGATTAAAATTTCCCCAGTTTAGCATGTGGCAAGTGCACTCAACTTATGAAAATATTTGGTGTCTACTGACTTTGGAATGCTTGGATATCTTGCAACCAAGTTAGAGTATGTGTGTCACAGTCATTTAAAAAGAGGCATTGCAGGATTGCTTGTTTGCTGGACAGGCATGCCAGGGACTTGGATGAGTTTGATTATCAGGTACATTTCTTAGCTCGTGTAGTAGCATGAACAGTGCCAGCACTATTAAGTCCTCAGAACTGCTCTTCACAAAATTACTAAGCCATTACTCTGTAAAATAATGTGACAGTGGTAGTAAAGGAGAAAGAGTAATGCCCTGGTATTTATGACTGCTTTTTGTCATTGATACCATATCCTTGAGAGACCTCCTGCTGCCATTTTTCTTGCAGTACAACATGGAGTAATTTTTTAGTTATCTTGGGTGCACTGGATTTTCTCCAGGTCTTTCATGTCACTGTCAGCTAAACTGAATAGTATTAAAATTGATGTTCTCCAGCCTACAGAAGTTGCAGTCTTGGAGACTTTCCCGGAGTGAATCTGAAGGACATTAAAAATGTTGATAGCTACCTATTTGTTAAATCTCTTTATTTTGTCTAATTTGAAATTTTTGAAGTCCTTTTGTGTACTTCACTTATTGGGTATTTTATGATACAGCTTTTAAGTGGCTAGTTTTGGCAGTGGATCAGTCTGTTTATTTGCTATCAACGTGATTTTTTAGGTATGGCTTTAGTATTTTTTTTTCATTGTATGATATTTTAAAGGACCTATCATGGGCTCATCAGAACTACTTGGTCGGTCAGCGAGCTGGACTGAAATCAGAATCTCCGCCCTCAGTAGTGTAACCCATTAAAGTGAAAATTTATGACCAGCCCTGTGGAAATGTGCCTCAATTTCGTGTGTTATAGTGTCTGTCTTATATGGACATATTTATAGTTTTAAAGTGTCTTCTGAATGTAGGCAATGACCAAGTTCGAATGGGCTTTAGACGAACCAGGTTGTTACAAAGCGATTATTAGAAGCAATTCTACCAGAATTTTTTTCTCATTGAATACTTCATAATCTTTGCCTGTGAAGAGGTTGTATAAATTGTTATAGCAAAGGCACAGTGCAGGATATGCATCCTGTGTATGTGGGAATTTTTCAGAAACATGTTTCCTGAGTCCTGTACAAATACAAGCTCTCAGTTTTCATCTCTCCTGTTTTCCTTTCACTTCTGCTCTTTCCAACTCTTCTTCCCCCTTCCCAGTTCCTTTTTCTTCTAAGGATGCTTTTTTGGAGATGAACACGTGTTTGTGAGCTACACTGTCTCCAAAACAAACAAAAGAGGGTGGGGAGATGATGAAGGGGAGGAGGACAGGGAAAAGATGCAGCTGCTCGTTTTTAATTTTTGAAACTAGCTTTGAATTCTTGGCATTTGCTTAAGCTTTATAATAAAAACTAGGGGCATGACTGAAACGCTGCGTCTTTGTTCTACTGTGGTTGCCAACAAGAAATTCTTAAAATAGTAACAAATAGATTATTTGAATTCTTGTCTAAAATAGTATCGATGGAAGATGTTTTGCCAGATGAGATTGCATGCATAGAGCATTGCCACGGCAGTGAAAGCTTTTGGAAAAGCAGCCAACACCATATGTTGTTTTTTATTCTGTGATGCCAACATCCAAGTCAGTAGAAGGTATTTTCATTTATTTCACCTGCCAGGAATTAGAAATCCCTGTAGCATTTCTTCCTGTAATTCTGTTGAACCTGCTCAAGCTGTGTGCCCTCACAGCAAAGAAGGCCAGCAGCATCCTGGCTGCATTAGGAAGAGCATTGCCAGCAGGTTAAAGGGTGATCCTGCCCATCTACCCAGCCCTGGTGAGACACATCTGGAGTACTGGGCCCAGTTTTGTACTCCCCAGTGCAAGAGACATACGGACATAGTAGAGTGAGTCCAGTGAAGGGCCATAAGGATGATTGGGACTGGATTGTTCAGTCTGGAGAAAAGAAAGACTTGAGGGGGGGATTTTATCTGTTTGCATAAGTAGCTTACGGAGGGGGAAGTAAAACAGATGGAGCCAGTTCGCATTCTTCTTGGCAGTACCCAGCAAGAGGACAAAATGCATGGGGTGCAAACTGAAACATGGGGATTTCTACCTGAGCGCTGGCACAGACTGCACAGAGAGGGTGTGGAGTCTCTTTCCAACCTTGGAAATATTCAAAGCTGGCAGACCAGGACCCTGAGAAACCCATTGCAGGTGACCCGGCTTGAGCAGGGGCTCGATTTGGTGACAGTCTCCAGAGGCTGCCATCCTCAGTGAATCTGCAGTTCTTGTGTGCCTCTGATTTGGTGTCTAGCTGAAAAACTGGACTGTGTCAGATACCACTAAACAAGTTGTATGCTCTCACATATTTTTCTGAGTGGTAATATTAGTGAAATAATATTATTAACACTGTTAGAGAAAAATTTGTGGTTGAGGAACAAAGCTTGAAACAATGTGTGGAATGAGACGTGTTTGAGGCTTTGTTGCACAATCCTTCACATGTTAGTGAGCTCTTACCCACTTAAGTAGTCTCACTGACGTCAATAGGACTACTCCTGTAAGTGTTCACCAGTGCAAATAAGGGTTGCACAATGTGTCCTTGTCTGTAACATACAAGTGTATGTAATACAGTGTTTAATTATCACTTCAAACGTCCTTTACTTCAGTAGCATATTCTTTAAAATAGCCCAAATTATACTGCTTTTCCTTGGCTGTACTTTACTGACATAGAGATATCATTACATCCATCACCATACAATTGAGCAGAGATAGCATCTCTGAAAAATCATCTTTCCTTCTGTTCATTTATACAGCTGAAAGAAAGAGCTGACAGAAAAAAAGAAAATAATTCTCTTCTTTGGTAGTGTTTTAAATAAATTGGAGTTTCTAACTTTTTTCTGACAGTTTGATGGAGTCAGTGCTTTACTTTCAGTGCTTAATTAGTCTGAAGGTAGGCTTTCTATTCCCCACAAAAGAATTAATAGGGATTTTTTTTTTATATTAAATGTCAGTCAAAGTTCAATTTTGTATAAAGAGGCATCTTGCATGTGTATTTTATAGTAATACAAAATGTAGGGTAAAAAGCAGTATCCAAGATCAATTATGTGATGCCAACTTCTTGTATTTCAACTTTATTGCTAAAATATCTGCTGTGTAGCACTTTTGGTGGTGTTGAGGGAAGGCTATGATGTACTCACTAACATTCAAGTGCTCAAGCCAGAGTCTCTGTCACAAAAACTTGATTTTTTGGAAGATTTTTAGGAGTTTTTGTATTTTAGAAGTTCTTTTCTTGTTGTAGGTATTGAGATTTTTGTCAAGGTACTTGCATTAGGTTAGAGAGTTTGGTGGAACTACTGTAGGAATAGTTGAATAGTTGGAGTATATATGGATATATGGAGTTAAATATGGATACTTGGATTTAAATCTGTTTGGAAAGGTGAGATACTGTAAGAATAGAGTATTATAATTTAGAAAAATGAGCCTGTTCCACTGTGTAAAGAGGATAGATGTTATTCATTCAGACCAGTGGTACCTTTTACAAAGAGTTGATTTGTAATGTTGAAAACTCTTTCAAGGTAATAGTTAAAGTATGAAAGAAAAAAATTGATTGCTGGAAGCTAAAATAAGAAAAATTGATACTGCAATTCAAATGGGATTTTAAAATTTTATTTGTTTATTTAATAGGTGCACCCATTTTGTACCTATTAGTAACCTGAAGAGACTAAATGGAAAATGCAATAAACTCTTTTACAGCTTAGTGTTTTATTTAAAATCAGATGTCTTTTTTAAAAAAAGATGTGCACCCACTCAGCTGTCAGTGTGTTAGGCTTAATGTATATCTAGCAGACAACACCCTTTCTGTTAATCAATAGGTCAGGATCTTGGCAGCACTTTCTATCTGTCTTAAAACAAATGAACCTGTAAATAGCATGGCCAATCTTTAGATTGAATAAGAATAGCACCTTGCAGCCTGCTCCTTGCATCCTTTCTGAAGTTTTCCGTTCAACAACTCGTCAGGCTTGTGCACAGTAATCTGTTTGAACTTCAGCAAAGCTTTTGATGCTGTCTCTCACAGGATCCTCCTGGACAAAATGTCCAGCACACAGCTGGGTAACATAGTGGGTGAGCAGCATGCTCATGGGTCAGGCACAAAGGGTTACAGGCCATGGGGTGACATCAGACTGGGGACCTGTCACTGGTGGGGTTCCGCAGGGCTCCACCCTCAGCCCTGTGCTGTTCAACAGCTTCGTAAATGACTTGGATGCAGGACTTGAAGGAGTTACAGAATATGTGAAATTCATCGTTTAGACTAAATTGTAAATTTTTTTAAATGTTTTATTTTAGCCGTGATGTCTATAAAAATATGGGGCTATCATGGTTTTTCTTGAAGAGCTTTCTTCCCATGAACCAGATCAAACATTTCTGGATGTGGTTGTGTTATATTTCTTCTATTAGTACATTTTAGTGACTGATTTCTCTGGGTTTTGTACCTTCTCATTTTGTAAAGGATGTAGGCTTTAAATTTCGCTTTAAACATGCTAAGACTGTAAGTTTGGAGGGGATTAAAAGAGAATGACGAATCCTGGTCTGTGGTGTTGCAGATACAGTCCTAGTACCACCAAAGTAGAGACTCTCAGGTGTCCGGTCTTGTTGGTAAGTAGTGTGTTGTTTGACTGTGTGTAGGTGTTTCAGAAGAGTCCTGTGCTCTGGGAAACTGTCCTAACATGTCTGCTAACCTACATGTTAAGAGGAAGTTGGGTGCTCCTTTCAGGAGGAAGAACATTCTCTGTCTCCAATTTAGTGAAATAACAGAGTGAGACTTGGCACAGGTGTGTCGTATCCCTCAAAGGTTTCATCATAGTGGCTCTTGTTTGTGGAATAAGTTAAGGTGCAGTTTATAAACAGGATTACACATTTATATTGATAGGTGTATTATAAAGCATTTACAGAACTTTATTCATGAAAGTTTGTTTTAGGTAGTAAATCAGCAGTAAAACATTGGTAATAAAGGGAATGGGACTACTTTTAAGCCAGAAGAGTTCCCTCAAAAATGGAGCTTCTCCAGGATTACGTGTCATGTGGGAGGAAGACATTATATCAGCCAGAAGGTATTACTGGAGAAGACATAAATCAAGAACTTGGTCCTAACACCTGTTCTCAAGGGAAGAGTTAAGGCATTCTTACCTTGCTTAATCATTAGATTTTAAGTAGTTCAATTTGTAGCTGTATAAGCTCTTTTAAGAGATTAATTATGTGCAAGTTCTGAGTGACTTTACATTTTTCATAATGAGTTATTAATGTATTTTAGTGTTTATTTAGTCTTTATTAAGATATGCATTACTGTCTAGGTATATTTTGGGCAGGAGCAAGGTACCCTGGCTCCGTGTGTTACACAAGAGAAAGAAAAAGGCAAATAATTATACTGAGATGTTCCTTATACATCTACAAACACATTTTAACCTACTTCAGTATAAGGTATTCCTTATAATTATGTTAATAATTATTTTTATCAGTAACCTTAAGATGATACATAACTTTCTCAAGCAAATGCTTGAAATTTTTTGATTACAATTTGCAAGTCCTAGAGCATGTCTGTAGTCCTTTTGTTAGCTTTTTGCAGAGTGTTAATTAAATTTCCAAATTTGGTTCCATCATGCACCTGGAAGGAGAATAAAGCTTTTTATGGACCCCTTGGAGTTACTCCAATGTGCTAATGAGAACTGAACTGGAGAGAAGCTACTCTCAAATCAGGAAAGTAAGGCAGAGTTTTAAAAAGCCCCATACATCAACTAATGGATGGTATTACAGCATAACAGTGTACATGCAGGATTATGCCATTCAGACAATTTGAAGTGTGTTTTGAAACGCTATGAAAAATGAATATTCAAACTGAGAATACGTTGACTCCATTAGGCATATAATTCCTATGGAAAGATTATAGGCCTTCTAGCTCTAGCTAATGAAAACTGATTTCATCAAGAGTCTTTTGCTTTTTTCCTTTTCATGATTTTATGCTTTTTTTAATGATTTTTTTGCTTTTTAAGTTAATACTGAAGCAGTGCTCAGAGCTGCCAGTACTGTGCAGTTCTTGAGTGTTAGATTTTGGGAGATGGAGACGGAAGCAGCTGAGTATCTGCAGATGTCTAGGGCTCAGGCTTGCAAGATGCTGATAATATCAGAAAAACCACCATGAAAGTTGGTGGAAACTGAAGGCCCTTATGTCCATGCCTATCTCAGCATCTGTGTTCAAGTGCATCCATGGCTTTTTCATCAAGAATAAATGATTTGAATTACAGGATACAGGATGCGGTGGTTGTTGATATTCGTTCTGTACGAGCACATTCAAGTTCTGTGTAGCTGAGCTGGTCTTTATTTTCTAAAACTTCAGCAGTGGTGCTGGCATCCTGGCTGAGATGTCACATGGCTACTGCTGTCATATACATGTGTACAGAGCCTGCAGGTTTATGCAGCAACTGGAGGCTGGTGTAATTAAACATTCACCTTTTAATGAAGATTTGAAATGATTAATAGTAAAATTTATTATCTGTGAAACAAACATCTGCCCTCTTAAAATACCCAAATCAGCGGTGAGGTGTTTTCAGGTACTGCATTATTGGTTTTCACTGGTGATATGCTGGAGCCATGTGTTGGGTTTTTTCTAGCAATGCAGCTGGGGCTTTGAGGAGGAGGGGCAAAAAAGGTGACTGGAGCTGCTCACAGACAAGCTTGTGAATTGATTTTTCAAGAAAAGAGAAATCAAAGAGGTCTGACCATTCTGACTGCTTCTCGTTAGTGATTATACTTTTTGCCAGACCAGTAATGTCAGGTTTCAGAGGGTTTGGGCACTTGGTCACATTACATTCCTGTGTATTTAAATGGATTAAGATAAAAAGTCTGACTTGAAAAGGATATTTCAAAACTGACTGTGCCTGTGGTTTTGAATCCTGATTCTTTGAACAAAGAAGGGATTGATTTAATGGGATTAATGCTTAATCCAAATGAAGCAATGTACACACATGCCTTGAATGCTTTTGAGAATAACTACAAATATCACTTATAAAGTTCTGTACAAAAACACAGAGAGGTGATCTTTGTGTAAATAAGAGATGGGACAAGACTGCTTTAGATAAAGGAGAACACAGGCAAAGCTGCGTTCAAATTAGGTCTTCTGGATGACTTTCAGATATTTCAAGTCTTCTTTTTCATACAAATATGATATTTATTTTCAAATGCTGTTTTTGAGGAAGTGTGACACTTCTCCCTTCTTAATTTTGTTATTTCAGATGAGAAAAAGTATTTTCAAATTAGGCATTTTTTTACTTTTATTTGAGGTACAGTTGTTTTCTGTTTCAGATGATGCTTTCTCTTTATCATCACAATTATATTTCTTTTTCCTTTGGCTTGAAGATTTTCTGTGTGGTACAATATGTTGTTAGCTACTTGGAGAAATTAAGACTTTGCCCGTATTTGCTGTGACTCCGTGGCCCATCTAATTTCAGGGAAGAATTCCTTATTAAACGAAACAAGTTAATTTGTGTAATTTTTGTTTTGTTTGAATTACTTTGTTGTTGTTGTTCTTAACAGATGCAACACTGAAAACATTTATAGTTATTTCCTTTCATGTTTATTGATAAAAGCCTTCTTTATATGTGAAATCACCCTGATTTCTTATAATGACCAATGTATACCCTCACAATGTGTTTTCAAACCACTGGATCCTGTGTAAATGGGCAAAAGGTGTGCCAAATGCACCAAAGACTGTTGCAAGGGTTTTGAGGGAAGTGATGACTGCAGTCTTTTGGAGTGTAGCTTTCTAGGATAAAATGCTGACCCTTGATAAGTATTAGGCTGCCTCATCAGTTTTTACCCATTCTTCCCTGACTCTCCATGTGCCCCCCACACTGGGAACCAGAAAGTTAAGGTGAAAATGAAAATTCTTGCCTAATCATGAGGTTTGATTAAGCTAGTGGTTTTAGAAAAAAGACCAAATATCACAACACTAATGAAAAAATTGCAAGAATTGCTAATGACGTGTGTGACTCATGTTGCTAAATGGAGCAGATTTTTAAACATAGCTCTAGGCTTCAATTCTTTCAGCTCATTCACAGTCAGTTCTGCTTTATACTTGGCTCAGTGAAGCTATTCTCAGAGGAGGGTGCAGTGTGACATGGATTAAGAGTCAGAGAGCAGAGCCATTAATCGATTCAGTACTACACAGGTTTTCTAATACCTAAGAAATGTTTTAAATATTTTAAGCAGCATAAAAAGCTGAAAGCAAAAATAAGACTGTCTAGTGATTTTAGACTTTATTAAGTTTTTTTTTTTCTTTAAAGGAAGGCTGTTGAAGACTGGCTCAAAGGCAAGGAATAATTACTGATAATTGATGTTTGAAGGAGGTTTTGTTTCTTGGTCTATTTTTAAATCCAGCTATGCTATATCTGAGTTAGTAAACAGTGCAAGGAGCATTCTTATGTACTAGAATTTTTTTTTTTTTTTGTCTGGAATGGTTCTTGGCGTTTCATTTTCCAAGCCAGCTAGTGATGTCCTGGGCAGGTCTCGAATGTTGCTCTGGAGCAGGGTCAGGCCAGGAATGGTTCCCAGCAGGCAATCAAACTTTTGGTTTTCCCTCAGCTTCATTGTTGGAGATCAAGAAAGCTTAATAGTAAGGATGAAGGAGTTATAAGCTACTTGGTTTAAGGTCAGTGAACAGCCCTAGACATATTCAGTTTACTGCTCTAGACAAGCCTACAGCATTTCCTTGTAGTACTGTTATAATTCAAAGTACAACTCCCTGTAAAGTGAGTTTTAAGATGCTGAATTTGGTATAATTTGTCACATCTGCCAAAAAACCATTTTCTTCCTTAAGACAGAAGTCCTAGTGTTTTATGCTTTTATTTTAAAGTATTGATAGTCAGTCATTTTCCAAAGAGCATTTCTCTGACTTCTTAAGAGGGCAGCAGCATATAAGACTGCAACAGTGTTTATTGTTTCTGTCTCTCCTAAAATCCAGCATAGACAGTATGAGGATGGTGGTAATCAACAGGGTGAATATCAATCACATTTATTATAAGAATCTTTCTGTTCCATAAACTTTGTCCATTGTTATGCTTTATTCCTTACTGGTCATTCAAATATACATTTTGTTTGAAACTATCTTCACACACTTGAGGCTTCTTGAAAAACGTTTGAGTCAGTACCTGTAAAATGATCTATATGCATAGTACTCCCAGCTGTAACAAATATTTCCTAATTTTCTCTTATCTTAATTAGTTTTTTTTTTTTTTAGTGCTGCAGATTTTGACTAGTAAAGCTGTTGGTATACTTCCACTAGACAGTGGGAGATTGGTCTGTGAAAGCAGTTGATCTCTTTTAGGGGTCTCATTTATGTTATCTTTAATGAAATGTAGGAGGTGTTGGAAAGAAACATTGCTGGTAGATCAAAAGGAGAAACTGGGCTTGAGCAGGCCAGGCAATCACTATTAAGAAGCCTGCAATATTCACACTAGCTTTGTATGAGACAATGTGTCATTGCTAGTTTTGATTGAGGAGTTTGTTTGTATGTTTGCAGTGTGTTTTGACACAGCAGGCTAACAGTTGGGAGCTGACTGATAAGTTGGCCTTAATCTATGTAGCAAATAGGTTTAAGTTACTCCTTTTTAACTCTGCAAACATAGTTGTAAATCCTGTTCTTCTTGCTCCCATCCATAGATAATGTATTGAAAAAGCACATCTGCCCAGATGCCTTTAGTGAAATAAAGAAGGGTGATGTAAAGACTGTTTAGGATTTCTTGTATCAGCTCCATGAATCACTTTCAAGTTTTTACCTTTAGGTTGCTGAAGTTGCATGATATCTGGATATTAAAATTGAGACCTGTAGACTGAAGTCTTATTTCAAATTGACATTTTATTGAATTTCGATGTGTGTATTACAAAACCCACAACATTTAAAGGTTTGAATCAAGAAGGAAAGGCTATCTTCACTGAAGAGACAAATCAGTCCTTTCAGAATTCCAGTTGCTAATTTTACAATCTTTTTGTGTTGTAGTTTCTTACTAGAAGCAAAAAAGTTCTTCTTTGCCATCTAAAGACAACTTGGAAGTAGCAGGCATTTTATGACAAGTCTATTTTGATTATTTTTCATGTAGAACTTAAAGGGCAGATAAATTTTGATGGCTTTGTGCTAGCTAAATCTTTAAAATGCAGTGGTCTTTTGAATGCTTCTTAAAATGTTTCCTTTTCAAATTTTCTTACTATGGAGTTAGAAATACTTTTTCAAGGAACTATGTTTTTCTCATTTGAACAAATTACAGAATTATATTAATAAATTTGATTTTTTTCAGAATATGATGTGATATCTGTATTGGCTTTAAAATCATCTTGTTCATATGGCACCTATACTTTTTTATAGCTGCATTATGGTCTAATTAGCTTTACAAGCTATCACCTAAGATAAAAAATCAAAGTAGTGGGGGTTTGCTTGTTTTTGCCCTACTTGCTGATTATCTACTTCTTTTATTGATTTAGGATAAACCTTTCCTTCTTTACTATTGAAAATCAGGATGCTCACTCAGCTAGCTCCTATTCAGGTGACTCAGATATGGGGAATTGCCTTAAGTGGCAATGTTGTTCTTTGAGGCTATGATATCCAGCAGGAACTGCTGCCTTTGGATTAGGAGCAAGAGTAGTTTAAACCACTGTTGAGCTGCTGGAGGCTGATGTGGTGGAGTGATGAAAGTGGTGTAGGTGATTGGCGCCCTGCAGATGGGAGCTGCTGGTTTGTCTTCTGGTGTTGCTTCCTGAAGACTTTCATAGTGAACGTTTATAAGAGATCTTAAATATTACCAGCATTGACTGGCATTGAAATTGCGCTACTGCTCTGTTCATCACGTTCTGATACTGTGGAAAACATCAAATAGGAGAATTGATCTTATTTTGTAGCATGAATACTCTCTGAAAGAGGTCAGTGTTATTCAGGGGGCAGTTTGTTTTCTGCTGAGTATTGTCTGCTTTCTGTGGAGTATTTACTATTGTATTTAAATATGCAAAACAGAAGAGAAGACAGTGTATTTAGAGTCATGACGGTGGTTGTTACTCCTCTTCCCCTCATATCTCATTAAGGCTTTTGCTCTCGGGGTGCCTGTGCCCTCTACGATAGCCTGGAGCCAAGTCCCTCAGGACAGGTGTTTTTTATTGCTTCCCCCTTTGGAAAGCCTCAGCACTGCTGGGTTCACTTCCCAGTGGCCGGTCGTTTTGCTTGTGGGATTTGTGAAGTGTATAACCAGATTACAATTTTGTGAATTTGAAAATTTATTTATGGATGTCAGGGATCTGAGATTCTGAATTTTCTTCTTTTTCTGAAATGTTTACTGGAGTTTTCTTTTGTTGCAGATATTGTAAATGCCTTTTATCTGCAACTATTTTCTTTTTGATAACTAAGTTACTAAAGGAATGGAAGCATGCTTGTGAAAACAGTTAATACATCTAAAGTAACTTAAGTAATTCTAGTATTTGAAAATTGCATATGATTTTCATGTTACATAATAGTCTGTGTTGATTTTGCTGCCATTTGCAGGGAGAATACTGAATTTGGTGCTCTATAAGACATCCAAGTTCACTTTCTTCTGTCTCCTTCTAACCAGTTTCTTTATCAATATATCATCTTGCATATCTTGGGTATAAATATTTTTATTGTCACAATCATATTCGTGAATTCCTACCCTGCTATTTCTCCTGGGTAATGTCTATGTGTCTTTTGGGGACTTTTTGTACAGAGTACCTTGTATGGATGCACTTTGCTTCTACCATGTTCTATATGACAGTACATTTTTTTGACTGGATATTGCTCTCTCTGCTCTATTTAAATAGTCATGTATTCAATCAGTGTGTTAAACAAAAGGATATTGATTCTTGCTGGTCTCTAGGTATTTTTTTCATATGAGGGTGTTCATACCACTAATGTAATCAATTAATGTTCTCTCTTTCAGGCTTAACAGATGAAAAAGTGAAGGCGTATCTTTCTCTTCACCCCCAGGTACTGGATGAGTTTGTGTCAGAAAGTGTAAGTGCAGAAACTGTGGAAAAATGGCTAAAAAGGAAGAATAACAGACAAGAAGGTAAGTACTTTGTGATTAATATTTAACTTTGAACAGCTCAGTTATTTTCAGATTTAAAAAGGAAACCTGGTTTTGGTATAACTTGGCTGTTATAATCTTTGTATTTAGGTTCTACCATTTTTTTGAAGGCAAAGTAGGCTAACAATTTTTTAAAATATTTTTAGCCTTTTGGTATTTTTATTTTGAAATATACTGGTATCAATTTTTGAAATTTAGTTTACCCATTTTGAGTTGCAAATACTATCCACCAACCTGTAGTGTCTGTTTTAAGAACATAACTTGGTCTTCTTGGATCTAAAATTGGTAAGTTTTGAATTAAAATTATCCGGTATGCCTCAGTAAATTACTGGATATACCATCTCAAAAGTTCCTACTTGCAACATGTAATAAGTCAATTTTAGATAAGAACATTGACATAGAGGTTATAACCCAGTGTGTTGAATTCTGGAGATATTTCTGTTGGATTGCTTTAGGTAAAATACCTCGCAAAATAGACTCAAAAAGCTTTCTTTTGAGATAGCCTGGGTTGACAATCATCATAAATTTTGTAATGGTTTTAAATTTTGTGAGATTGTCTACAAATATAAAATTCGTTCAATTCTAACAATGATTTGTAATGTACCACGTAAATGCAAAGGAGGAAACTATGAAGAAGGTTAGGGAAGAAACACTGATTTTACTTTGTGGCTCACTTCTAAAGTGTTTAGGGTTTAAGTTCTGGTGATAATTCTTATTTTAAATAGAGGGGCTATTGTTACTTCCTAGAAGATAGTGTTTTCTGCAGAATTATTAAAAAAAAAGATGATGGTGGAAAAGGGATGGAAAAGGCTATTTTGAGCCAGATTTTTGGTGGTAATGACTGTTTATATATAATACTAAGGTAGCAGTAATTTTTGTTGGTTTAAAGAGATTACCTAACAGAAGAATAGAAGCATATAGCAATAGACTGTTCACTAGTTTCTTTGTAGTTTTCAAACTACAGCACTGCAGGAGGCATATTGTTATAATCCACAAAAGCAATCAGAAAAAGTGTTATGAATCAAGGGACTAGGCTGTGACAATGCTTTTTTGTAAGCAGAAGATAAAAAATACTTTTGTGTTACCAGAAACTAATACTACTTATTTTTGTGAGCTATGCTCATTTAAAAATAATGACTTTGTCTAAGGTGCTTGAAATCACTGTAAGAAATCATTGTATGTTTGAAACACAGTTTATAGTCTGGGTCAAGGATCTTGATGCTAAAATCAAATAAATGCTTTGGAAAACTTTTAGCATCAAGAATCATATTTTGCTAAGTGGAATTTCTTACCATTTGCTCAGATTTTTGGGGGAGGCTGTAAACTAGAGATACATTTTTGTGGGAGTCCTCATGAAACTTTTTGAAGCAACTGCTAAAGCAAAGTAACAGCTGGCCATTTTCCCAGCCAAGTTTTAACATGAACAGGTACGGCAATGGGATTTGCGTGGTTTTTTTCTTACACTTTAAAAATGCTGTATTATGGCTAATTTGCCCCAAACTTCTATTAAAAATGTCAAGCAATAGTTATGCTACCATTATCATTTTGCTTTATATCTGTTATTATCCAACAGGTCTTTCTGCCTTCCCTGCTACTTCCCTTTTTATGACAGTGATCTTTTAGGTGGCCATATTTACTACACTAAAGACAGTCATGCAGATGTGGTTTTTTTAGTGTTGGATTTTAAATAAAAATAAGCAGAACCAGATTCAAAACTATGCTTGCCAAGTCAAAAAGATGATTTTGAATGCATTTTGTTTATAGAATGAAACAGATACTGATGAGCCTTGTCTGTGATTTTCTTCTGGAAAGATAAAGTCTATAGTCATATAAAATATTTCTGATAACAAAACATCCTAATTTTTCAGAATGCAATACTTTCAGCAAAGAAATTTGCTAGATGATTTAGTCAGCTCATGTTATGTATGTACAAATTCTACTGCCTGAGTTATGGTGGCAGTGAGAAATGAGAGGGAGAGGATGGAACTGATTCTTTTGGTGTCAGCATGGATCTGTGGTGACTTAAAGTGGCTGTGTAGTCTAAGTCACTTTACATCAGTAGGGGTATGATTTTCCCTCTATCCCTTTTGCTTCAGTCTAGTCTACTTTACGAATGCTCGCGTCATGTAATGTGATACAGCCAGAAAAATAAGCTTTGTTTTTATTAGAAAGTTGCCAGGCAGGCAAAATGCTGTTTTGAGGTCTCTGGCTTAGTGTCTGTACTGTTACACGTTGGTGACGCAGAACAGTCATTAACCTATATGCAGAAATGGTGTCCTGCCTGATTTACAGACATCCAGCTGTGTGTACTCTTCAGCCAGAAGTCAATGGGCCTGCAGCCAGGGTAGTTTATCTGAATTTCATTAGCATGAACTGAAATGTCTGATTTGGACTTAAATGAACCAGAATTTATCTGTGACTGAGATTCACTGAATTAATTACTCTAGATGGTTTGGATTTTTTTAAAACCTAAATTATTAAAAAGGGAGGAAATCAGTAAATACTGTAGTGTTTAAGGTATAACTATATCCCAAACTATAAGGAGTTCTGTCCTCAGTGTGTATGGCTTAAATGTTGTGTCTATCATGGTAAATGTTAGATTGAAAGTTGCTCATGACAGGGTGATGGTGATCTACCTGGGATAAGACATTTTTTTCTTTAACTTGTTTTTTTGATTTTCCTGGTATGTTGGGGAAAAGATTCAGAGGTGCCATGGGGAAGGAATGCTGCTTATGCTTATATGTGGGTATTCGCTGCAAATTTTTGGACTCTGACTATTATCTACCAATAAACTACATGCTCAAAACACACCCAGGCCTTGTATTGTTGCACACAGCATTGCCAAACAACTCTATTTGTAATACACAAACACTTGAGTTTTAAATTTTTCCCATCCAGATCATGGCAGAGTTAATCTGCCAGAAGGAGATCTTTTCTATTCCAGATGCCTAGATATAATACTCACAGAACTCATGAGACTTCTTCCATTGTCCTCTTTCATATCATTCAAGCAAAAGTGGCAGATGATTTTAGCCAGAGCCATAATATTAGGAAAGCTTTAGACTCTGCTGCTGGATAGATCCTCATCCCCCAAAAAATTTCTCAGAAAAATATTTGTAAATTCCAGCCTTAATTATGTTATTTGAAACTTCACTGCCACAACAATAAGAGGCTAAGCACATTGATTATAAGCCAGATGTGCATCTTTTACACTGTTGATACTGAATTTCGTAGATGTCTTCCCTAATCTTTTTGATGACCTCTTATAATAAGAAGAAAGGACAAACTGTACTGACACAGAATTTCTACATGGAAAACTGCCTATATCACTCAAGAAACTCATCACTTCCTGTGGCCCTCATGTTCATCATAGTGCATGACCATGTGCTTAATTACTGCTGAATCTGGATCCATTAATAGCTTTATACGGTTTTTTTCAAGCAATATTTGCCAAAAACACGTAAAGCTGTGTATAGTAGGAACTTAAGGTGCTTTGCCATTGTTAATACAAATGCTGTTAAGTAATTCATAAATACAATTAAAAAAATGGAAAATAATACATTCAGTACATAATGACACTGATTATACTCAGAAGTTATTATCTTTAAAGTGCAGTGGACTGACTGTGTTACCAAGAACCTGATATTTCATAGTTGACCTGTTTAAAAAAAAAAACAAAACCAGAAAAAAAGCAGAAATTAGGAATTACTTGCTTTATATAGCATTAGTATAATATCGCTGTAATGTTTGAATTGTACTAGGCTGCATCGTTGACACGTGGAAGTTCTATAAGAAAAGTGATTTCTGGCGCTGCAGTTTCAGGTTTTAAGATATCAGCATGATGGGCTTTAAAGTTGGCTACAGTCCTGTAAGAGACAAAGTAGAGGGTTTTTGAGAGGTGTTGATGTGTGACTCTATTTAGGGAGCAAGTCTGTACTTAGGTTTTTATTGTTAAGGAATACTGAAGTACATATTTCTACATTAGATCATAGTTATTCCTTTATTTACTCTTTTAATTATGTTATTTATTCCTGATTTTAAAAGATGGTGTGTAGAGAAATGTTATTTGCATTTTGCTTATGGTTGTTAAATAGATGAAAGGATGGCTAACATGCACTTCCATAACCAGGCATAGTGTATATGGAAAGATACATGCAAGGAGGATATGTGCCAGTGTGTGTATGCTAAGTAGAGGTCATCTTGCTGCCAGAATTATGAAGAAAAAAAATGGACCCTATTCTTGATTCGTTAGCTTTTGAGGACTGTGCCTTTTTGCCCTGACTAAGCAGAAGATACCTGTTCTGTAGTGCAAGGTAGCAGCTGTATAAGTGTATTGAAGAATACTCAGAATCTGGAGACTGTCACTGCTGTGGTGCTCCACAGCTTGTTGCAATTCTGACTTCTCCCCAACCTAGGCAAGAGGAACCGATATGGCAGCATGTTAACAAATTCCTTGATTTATAATTAGAGTGTCTTAATATTTCATTGATGCTGCAGACATGCTGTTTTATTCTGATGCATCCCCGCTGTGTTTATGTTTGTAACATCCAAGCAGGCAACAAATACTTGCCAAAAAGCAAGAGTAATTGTAGGAATTATTTGGGCAGTGTGACTTTGCACCACTGACATCATAGTAGTAGCTCTTAAAGCTTCTTATTACCAAACCCCACTATTTACATATTTTGATGCCTTTTTTGGTTTTTTTTTTTTTTTTTAATATTTTTCTCAAAGTAACACAGAAAGGATGTATCCTCCAATTCCAACTGGAGTAATTCCTTGCTGTGTTCTTGCTCTTCACTCAGTATTTCCTAACACCAGTTAGGTACAAAATGTTGGTCTAGGTGGTTTTTTTGTTCTGAACCAAGGTAACTTATGATACTGACAAGCGCTACTTTCCTGGGGTGATATCCAGACTGATACAAATTGTGAATGTTTTTATCAGAAAAGTTGCAACGGTATCTGGGGGCTTGACTAAATAAGACCTGTTGGTCTGTGTATTTGGCATTGTCCTCACTTCCACGGAGATAAAACTCATTGGTAGACTTTAGAATGGCATAGTTTTCAGGTTGCCATATTTCCTGTGTCTAGATAATTTATGTTAGTATCAGTAATTCAGAGGCAGACAGGTGAAGGCACTTCCCAGTTCTGTGGTGGAGCTCCACACAGGAATGCCATTTTGGTCCAGATAATGAAAATGGCATACATGTGTCAGAGGTACAGAAGACTTCTGGAGCAGATTTCTGGGGAGACTTTTAAAAGCCATTGCTTTTAAAAATAATTTTATTGCTGCATCATTTCCTGAAAGACTCAGTATAATTGCCTGAGGTGAAATGGTTTCCTTCCTGTGTGACCAGTTCAATGAGTTTTTAAATTATTTTCTCTTAATTAATCAGAAGAGAATCAACTTAAAAGTGGGATCATTTTGGCTGTGAAAATATTGAGAAGGAGTTAGTGAACAAGTTTCTCCCTGTGGTGTTGTCAGTCTGAGTTTTTTGACAGGAAAGGTTAATGGAAAGGATATTTAGATTAGATAGATCTGGATTTTTTTTAATGTATTGATAGTACAGAAATACTGAGCAGTAGCCTCTTGGCAGATACTACTGAGGTCCTGAGTGATGATGAAGTTTTGTTTTGCATGGGTATCTTGATGTTGAAGCAGTTACTAATTTTATTCTTTGTTATTTGAGTGGCTATCACTAGGAAACTCCAAACAGTGCTAAAAGGAACTTGGTACATTTTTTTTTTCTAATTTGCTGAAAAGTGAGAGAGCTTATTGTCTGATTGTTTTTTGGGTTTTTTTGAGTGGGTCAGGTGAAGGAGGTGATTTTTCTGTTTTTCTGGAGTTCTGCATATTTAGAATTGTTTAGCTGGTCAGAGATTTGCAGAGGGTAATCCTTCAGTGATGGTATGTTTGGCCTTAGGAAGTAGATGTCACTGCTTGGTCTGAGTTCCCTCTTGAACTAATTATGTTAATCACATTATATCTAGAGCAATTATTCTCGACATGTACTTATACTAATGTTTGTTGTGTCTTTGTTAGTGTTGAATTAGGAGTGTTTATGTTTTTCCATCTACTCAAAAATACTGTTTCTCCTTACTTATAAGCCTGGCTTCATGGAATCACTTTCTGCTCAGTAGTGCTAGCTATAATAGAAAATAAACAGACATTGATTTTTTTGTCGTTTTTCAAATTTTCAGTAAATTACGCCATGGAGATTCTTTTAGTATTATACTGAGGAATAGGTGTTCCAGTTTTCTTACTGTTTCTCTTCGGTTCAAATTTTGAACATTTCCAGATGATCAATATCTTCTGTAAAGAGTGGGCAGTAGAAGAGAGATAGTATTGCAATAATAGGTTAATTAACGTTGTATGCAATACGAAACCACTTCCCTACTGTGTGAGACAGCACTTCTGAATGTTGTCTAGCCCTGCTGTTCTTTGTTTCCAGATTCTTTGTCTCCTGTAAATGGATCTTTGTTTTTAGAGTAAAAAAATCAAGCAAACAAAAGAAAAAAAAAATCTCTGACTAATTGGTAGAGAAGATCCATTCTGCTGACGTGTGTGGAGACTGTATACTTACATAGCCAACACTTTTTAATAATGATTATTTATGTCAATGTTAGCGAACCTGTTTTACCTGCATTGAAATGGAGTAGGAACATTCCCATGGTCTGTAAGCTGAGAAAGAAATAAATAACAAGGGCATAGTCATTAACTTTTATGGGACTTTTTCATCCAAGTATTGAAGTATTAACTTGATTAATGTTGGCTAGACAAGGCCTGTAATCAAAGATTGACCAATAAGGATAAAATGACAAAATGTAAAATAACTGTAGATTGTTATAAAATAACATCGCTTGTTCTGTCCATTAAATGAGACTTGCATCTTTGAGAAAAGGGAAGTATGCAGTCACACAATATGATAGTCTGTTACCCTCTGTGTGCACAAAGAAAGGATATTTATTCGTAGATGGTTCTGTATGCGAGTAGTGAAAACTCAGTTCAGCAAAGTTCTCAATGCCTTATCCATGTACAATATATGTGTAAAAATTCTGCCATCTCTTCTATATTCACAGGAAGTACAGGAAGCCCTGAGGATGAATGAAAATTCATCTTTTACAGTGGAGATGTCTAGTTGGATATAAGTGTTAATGGCATGCTTTAAATTGATGATTTAATGTTTCTGTGGGCAGAAGCAATTGATGATATTTGTCTTAACCTCATATTGGCTATTAGTGAAGATTTTCAGCAGAAATTTTATTTCTGAAACTACTCTGTTGTCTTAAGGCTTTGAAATCAGATTGTATACACAGAACAGTAAATCACAGACATAGTATGGGCTTAATGAAGACCAAAAATTTTCAGTGTGTGATTCTGTAGTGATTTAGCTAATAGTGATGGTGATTCAGTTACTTTATCCTTTAAAATAGCTATGATTAGGTGGAATTTTAGGCTAGTTGTCCTGTGTTTATCTATCTGATCAGATTTAGTGCAGCTAATTTAAAGCGTGCACTTTTCATGGTGGGTCATAGATGCTCCCTTTATTTGTCCTGGTTGTCATTGGTAGATCAAAGGCTTTGTCCAAAAATTACTTCTCTGTACTCTGCATGGTGAAATAAATCTTGGCAATTAACTTTCAACTGAACTATAATAAACTGCTTTTGGTTTTGGCTTTTTAGAGGGTTTTTTTGCATGTTTTATGAATGAATGTTAAATTGTATTCCAACTTCATTCAGCAAGAGGATGGCCTTAGCATGACTTCATTCCTGTTGATTTACTTCTGTACATTCTCTAATAACTCCTTCAGGAGATGATACCTGTTTAAATACGTTGTAGGAGGGATACATGTGTTGCACATAAATGAACACTGTTACCTCTGCTTAGCTACCGTAGTGTTTTGTTGGGGGAAGCTTTGTGTCACAAATATTATACAAACACTTTGAACCTGTTATTGAGCATGTAGATAGAAATTATTTGGTTCAAAACATGTACTCAAGTTTCAGAAAATGAAAAAAATCCAACAAGAAACAAACTCACAAAACTTTGAGATGAACCTTTTTCAATTCTCTTCAAAGATACACACATTGGACAAAAAAATCCAAGTATTGGAGAAAAACTTCTCCTGAAGATTATGAAGTTGCTAAGAACTTGGAAGTAAACTATGGAATTCCTAGAGATTTTTCACTACAGAGGACTTTAGTATTCTGGGAGGGAATTTTGTTTTTATAAGCTCTCTGGAAAAATGGATGCATACTAAGACGGTAAAACTTCAGATGTACTGCAAATTAAACCCAGATGCATAGAAACTCAAAAGAATCTCATAAAGTGTCAGATAAAAATAAGGTTTGGTTGATCTTTGCCTCTGAGGCCTAGTTGCATGGTGTGTCACGTCTTCAAGGCTAAACAGCTTTTTCTTCACTCCCAAATATGATGAATCCAAGCTACCATCTGGAATAGTCCTGGGCAGGTGTTAGTTCTCTCATCTGATCCCAGGTACTGTCTTTCAAATTGGCAAGATCCAAGCCATACTGTGGGTGCAAAGTTAATCAGGTACTGGTGGTATTCAAGCCCAGTCTACAGCCCTAATTCCTCCATTACCTTAGGCCTAGCCTGTATTAGCTATTAGAGGTCAAGGAAGGATGGTAAGAATATAATGCAAAAATCAACCATTAGAGCTTGGGAACAGAGAGAGAGCTCAGACAAACCAAACAGGAAACATCATTAAGTCACTGTGGAAATTTGAGATTAATTTAGAGTTCAGATGCTCTGTACAGGTGTTGCCACCACCTCAGGATAGGTAGAAGAGCAAAGTTAATCAGATATGTAGATATCTCTAATCTTTATTTCTAGAACTCCAAAAAACAGGCAAGAAAGGAAGTATTTTTTTTAACATAGATCTCTTTTTTTAATACAATATATGCGACAAGCTAACATTTCCATCAGCTCAGCTGAGGGGGACAATGAGCTGTTAGACTAGCAGCATGTGAGGCTTGGAGGAACCACTTCACCTGACTTTATCAATGGTGAATAAACTTGGATAACAGTACACTGAGTTTAATTGTGTTTAATTATTTTAATTCTTTAGGCAATTTGAGCAAAATGTCTGACTGTCAGTCATGAAACAGGAGGAGATTGTGTATGGTAATTTTTTCTAGGTCTGAGGGGAATGGATCTTTTCCCTGTGGAACACTTAAAGCTCAGGTGTAAGGAGGTTTGGCAGGAAATGATAATGGATTATAAAACCAGTGTCAGTTGGTTTTGAGCCAATGATAAGTATAAATTTTATGTTAAGGATTTGTCTTGTTTAAGCATAAAGACAGAAAAGCTAAGAAAGAATTAACTGAATAATTTGGTTAAGGAATAATTTTTTCTCAAAAATGTTACTCAGTTTCTGTTTTTTATAAATTCCATGAAGACATTTGCATCTACTGAACTAATCATATGGCATTTGAGGATGCTAATTTACTATCCATAGATCTTGTGTTCTTTTGTAGGAGGTTTGTTGTTAAGGTGGAGGGAAGTTAGCAAGGTCTGAATTTCTTACACTGGCTAGTGCATCTAGTTCAATTCAGCCAGAAAAAGACCCCCAATTCTGATCGTGTTGTTAACTCTTTATACAGCCTGTCTTCCTTATTATCTTTACATTATGATGACTTTTTTGATGCTGCTACCAAACAGAGGGGGATTCTTTATTCTGCAAAAGACCTGAACTGTAGCAGAAGTTTTATAATTATGAGTGTCATGATGAAGACAGCTGACAGATTTACCTTTTCCATAACAGAAGAATGAAGGGCACCCTGCAAAACAAATTGACTACAGATTTGAAACAACAGGATGTCCTTTTTCACACAACCCATGCCTAAATTATGAACCCATTAGCATAATATATTTGAGATGTTAAAAATGTAAATGGGTTCAAAAAGTGATTAGACACATTCCAAAGAAGAAATACTTCATCAAGGGCTGTTACATACTATGATTCTGATGCAGCCTCCAGCTGAGAAAATTCATAAGCATCTGATTGCTCTGAGGACATACTGGAGTAAGTGTACTCTGTACATCTGTGTAGTCTGTGTTTTCTCTCCTTTTCATGTAGTGTAAATTCTTCATATTTTTTCCTGTTTCCTTTCTAAATGAGCTGTTGCTAGCCATTGTTATAGACTACAAACTTGAGTAGATGGACTTTTAGTTTAGTAGAATAGGGTCATTATTCTCTGTCATTATACTTCTCCTGCCTTTCTGGGATTTATGTGCCACCCGTCGTTCAAATTGTGAGTCAGATTGTCTTAATAACTCATTTGAATATGCTGGAAAAGAAACTGGGTTTTTATATTATAACACATTGTTTTGTTTATGGATCTTCTTAGATAAGCTGCAAGAGGTCTCTTCAGTTGTAAAAATAAGGCATCTTTGAAGCTCTGTGGAGATAGTACTTTATTCAGACTTACGTTACTTAGCTGCAGTACTGAGCTAAATTATTTTATTCTTTCTTTCAACCTGCAGTTTGCAGATACCCATAAGTGATGATCTTTGGCTACAAAAAAAAGAGGTTTGTCTAGTTGAAATTGCTGAGTAACAGTTATTAAGAGACTTTCTCACATCTCTTTTTTAATGCAAAGGTAGAATATTCAGTGTGTTTTATTGTTTCTTCAGGTAACAGGAGAGAGCTCTTTTACAGGATGCTTGGCCCTCAACCTGAAGTGCTGGTTTAATTTCATTTGTCATTGAGTCTGGGGAGGGAAAGAGAAAAAGAATGATGGTGTTGATGAGCGAAAAGGATTAGGAAATTAATAAGACATGATTCAATAATAGGTGTGGGAGAAGGAATGTCTGTGAGTTTTTGAAGGGTTTGTAGCAATTAGGTGTAACTGACATCAGGTTTTTGTGACTGGGGTGAGGAAGTGACAACAGACTTGTTACGTTTATACCAATTCAGTTCAAGAGGGTTCCTTGTGAACAACTGGAAATATCTTCATGAAGTGTGTCAGGTATTTGTATAGCAATAAAGAGATGTTCATTCTGGGGGACTTGCTGGGCAGTGATTTTGGATTTACAGTGAACACTTGTGGAGACTTGTCAAAATGACTTTTTAAGCTAGTAACTACACAGTGACCCTTCTTTTTAAATCGGAGTTGTCACGACCCACACAGTGAATGCCTTTCTGGGAGAGGACGTTGTTTCAAAGGCAATTTTAAATTACCAGTATGTGCTCTTTTTGCATTGTATAATGTAGGAAGCCGTGTCATTGTGACACCTGCTGGTTTGCCATTATATATATATATATTTCATGGTCAGTCATGGATGTGCTCAAGGAATAATCTGAATTCTCCCTATTGTCTGTTACTTTTCTTAAACAAAATTTTAGTTTTACAGATAATTGTTTTTTTAAAAGTGTACTATTACCAGGTTATGTTTTCCAACTGTTCTCTGGCCAAAACAATTTTTGGAGAAAATAACTGTCATCTCCCTGTATGCCAGCGTCATTGTGTTCTTCAAAAAAATCATACTTCTGAGGAGTAAACAGTGGCCATAAATCTCTGACACATTTCAATGTTTGGGGTACCTATTGTAGCAGCCAGCTGTATACACCAAGTACAGTGAATAGGTATATATACATTCAAGTACAGAGAAAATGGTGACATATGATACAGGAAAAGGGTATTTCCAAGTATTGTCTCATGTTCTGAGGGGGTTTTCATCAAAAACTTAGTTGCACTGATTAATAACAGTTATCAAATTTTGAATCAATGTGGTTTGAGCAGGTACAGAAACAATTATGGCTCTTCAAAATTCACAATAGGTGGCACAGAACAATATTGTAGACCCACAAAAACATAGGAAATCTCAGAAGTTCTGCTCTCTGTCATGGTCCAGTCCAGTATCTCTTAGAGACCATTTTTAGATCTAAACACTGATGAATGAACCACTGACCCCACATTGGCAGATTTGTACATCACAAATAGGTCTTTATGATTTGAGAATGGATAGGCTCAAATTTTGGAATACATGCTCCAACTGTATGTTTCCACACAGGTTTATTTAGGCATTGCTGAGATTGGCCCTTTTATATAGGGACATAAACAAGATTCTTTTAAACACACTTTGAAGAAACTCAACAAAACTATCTGGATGATGCAGGTGATTTGAATGTTTTCTTTGCAGTGTGACAATGGCAATGCAATTTCTGTTCGCAAACGTGGATGACTTGTTATCATTCTGAATTCAGCATTTATTAGTTTATGTAGCTGTCCACCAGCTACATATGGAGATGCTTCTGGAGCGCTTCTAGGAAAATAGAAGTGCTGACAGAATCTAGCAGTATTTCTGAAGGCAGCTTAAAAAAGTGAATTGGGCGGTTTCTGATAGAAGTGCCAAAATAATTCTTTTAATAGGAACAATGAAAGAAGAAAAGCTATATACACAGAATCCTCAGGAATAAATATCACGGTAGAAGTTTAACTTGTTTCTTTTCTTTTTTCTTCTTGTAAATCTAGTTAAAGGGGGAGAATATTTGATTTAGATTTTCTTCATTCTTAATAAATGTGTATAAAATCTTGGATAGTACTCAAGTTATAATATTTGTTTTTCTTTGTGATGTATCTTAAAGTAAAGGCTTGTTTCAAATAATGCTATGTTTTGTCTGGAAGTTTTCTCAGCTCCATAATTAATTAGTTGTGTTTTTGAAGAGCTCATTCTTCTACAGACTGTTAGGAAATTATTGGCTATTTCTGAGTGACTGTCCTTATGTAGATCTTTAGGCATTGAAATCAACACCTGCTTAGCTCAGCATCACGTCATTTGTATTTGTACCTTTGATAAATAGGCAGACTGAAGCCTGGTGTTACTTAATTTTCTCTACCTCCCTAGGCTTATCGTTTTTAAAATATATATTAATATATTTCTTAATTCTAAGATTGTTGTGAGAGACACAGTTTTACTAGGTTTTAATTCCAAGGTCTGCCATTTCTTTTTGCATGTCACAGTGATGGAATGATTTTCCTTGGTCTCAAGGTTGTCTCTCTCATGATACGTTCAAATCCCTCAGATATGGTTGGTTGTCTTTCAGTACATAGTACTCAAGTTATAATATTTAAAGAATGCAGAAACAGAATCATTTTTTTGTATGGTAGTTAGATGAGATTTGTCTCAGAGACAGGCAGCCAAGAACTTTCTGACTTAATTTCATAAAATTTTGGTGGGTTCTGACTCCACTTTTACCTCTTAGAAAAAAATACTTAATAAGAGCTCCTGGCCTGACAGTTTTCGTAACCTTGAGGCTTCATTTGTGTGTCTCAAAAGGTTAATGAAAACCTTTGATGTGGTAAGTGACAAACTCACGTTTTAATAAGGAGAATAAAGTAAAAGAAGGACAGGCATTTCTTCATTCTTACCAGGACCTCTTTTTGGACATTTGCATCAGATATTACCTTGGGTTTTGAAAATGTTTTTAAAACATTTCCAGAATCCAAGCCTAGAAGAGGAATCAGTGGAAAATGGCTTGGTAACTCTTGTGTTTCCTCAAGGAAACAAATTAGGAATCTAGAGAAAGTATTGAACTTCTGTTCCGACCTCTCAGTGATCCTGTTATCTCAGTCTGACCTCTGCTTTGCAACTACCTCAGGTTAGTTGCAAGGGATTGTATTTAGTTAAATGTATTTCATTTGACGTCTTTAATCTTTGAAAATTTTCCTTTTGGTGGTTGCACAAAGTATATGTTGGGTTCCAGATACTGGCATCTATATACACAGGAAAACAAAAGCACAAAGCTCCAGTTCATTTCATGAATTCTAATAGAAAGATTGGGTTAATGCAAAAACAGAACATATTTTTTCATAGAAAAGGTATCTGGAATTGCTTATGACCAGTTGAAATGCTGTGGGAAAATATATGCTGAACAGTGGTGCCTTTCTTTGAGTTGATGATACAAAGCCCTTGTTGTTTTGCTCCTAAAACACATCTTAAGATGAAGTCTCAGTAACTGTCCAAAGAGTTACCGTATGCAAAGAATAGGCTAAAAAAAATTGTTAGTACCTAAGTGTTTGTTCCTGCCTTTCAGACCGAACTTAACTGGAGAACCCTCCTAATTTGTTTATAAATCCTTATCTTATGGAATACTTGAATAAATTCAGCATCTTATGAATTTTTCACTACTAGTTTTAGCATTTACTAGAAAATTACTGCCCTGAAGATTAGCGTTTCAAAGATACTGTGGCATAATACACGAAAAACTGAGCTGCCCTGTCAGTAGAGAAGCTTAGAAAACAGCTTACCTGCTTATCCCACTCATGCTTTTTGTAAACATCCTTGGCTACATTCCCAGCAAAGATTGGAATATGAAGTGGCTTTACCAAGTGGTTTCTTTCTTTCCCTTATGTACTAAAAGGAGAGCCCTTTGGGGGAGCATAGGAAAGATGAGAAAAGGACAAAAACAGGAGTAGATGCATGTAGGCTATGAGAAGGAGGAGTGGATTGTATAATCTATTGGTGATGGCAGGCTGAGACACTCACCCTTTTCAACTAATTAGCACCCCACAGATTCAAACAAATTTGGAGGATTTGTTCTATTTAATTTTCTTGCTGATTTTCATTTCCATGAAGTAGGATGCTGCAGAGCCTGGGTTTCTTTGGGCTTAAAGAAAACCTAATTTCCAGGATATAACAAGTTGCAATTTAAGTAATAAGTCCTGTTTATATTAATATTAGCTGTCAGCTTAAACCAACACCCTAGAGTTTCTAAAGGAATGCATGCAGTTAAATACTTGTTTTATGTTTGTGGGAAATCCTTTTATGCATCAAATTGAAGGACACTTGCTAAATTATATATGGAACAAGGAATAAGTTTAGTGACTGATAATGTTTCAAATGAGAACTTTTAAAGTATTCAGTATGGATTTTTTGCTTTTTTTCATAATTACAAAATGATATTAAGTAGGAGAACACAGGATTCCATCATTAAAAGAATTATTTTTGAATATTTATTTGCTGTGTTTTCTGTGGATCAAATTATGTACAATATGATTATGACTAGCATTGACCAGCTGATAGACTAAATTAAAAGACTATTTTCCTTAATTTTTACACTCTAAACTGCCTCCCAATATGTTGCCAAAGCAAATGTGTCTTCGGGGACAGAACCCAGTCCACACCAATGGCTGACTGCCAAACCTTTCCACTGGAAAGCCAGCCATTATTTTCTACTTTCTACCTCACAGTAGGGTGCATCCACCCATTTATAGCATTGAGCCATAGTTTTTTATTTTATGGTAATCTTTTGTATTAGATATTCATAGGAATAAATTTTCTCTAGCCATGTAGGTCATATTTCTCCCCAGACAAAACAGAAACATAATAGATGTTTTTTTTTCCTAAAGTGTTTTTGAAAAAATTTTAGTCTCTAGCAATGGGTTTTTCTTGGAACTGAACGCATTTTTACCCTGTCATTGATATCATAGGCACACCTTATCCAATTTCATTGCTGTACTACGGTCGGCAAGCAAACAAAAGTAAATTAGGGAGTAGGTTTGCATTCCTCCAGTATATCTGGAATTGTAATGGAAAAAGAAAGTATTAAAGGCAATAATACAGTGTAAATCTGTTACTGGAATCACGGGCATCTTTTAGAACAAGGTTAGGGAATCTGCCATTGTGCTGTCAAAGCAAGTTTCTTTCCATGCTTGTTTTCTACTTGAGATTTGGCTAAATAATTCAAATCTAGGAGGCTAAAGATACTTTTCAATCTTAATCACCTTCCTCTTTAACTGTTCCTAAAATATTATCATCTAAACAATGAATCCTAAATCATTTAGATGCAGGATTGACCAAAAGAAAGAGTATACTCAGAGGTACTACTTAGCAGTGTTTGTCTTGATTGTTAAGAAGTATTTCAAGATTTGAAGAGAATAGTGTGAATGCTTACATAAACCTTTCTCCGCGTGCTCTACAGGTACCTAAAACATATTAAAACTTCGTATTCATTCCAGTCCTGTGCTAGAGGAAACTAATAAATAGAAACGAATGCTGATGTAGATCATCATGTTCTTAGAATGGAAGAACCCATTAAATCTAGACATCTCTGCAACTGCTACATTTTACTAAAGATGATGTGTCCGTGTCTCTAGCCTGAAGGAAGCCATAATTGCGTTTTGTTTTATTAAATATTAAGCTATTACATATGAATGAATGTGTTATGTTAAGAAAAATAAATACCAATTGTCTTAGCAAAGAGAACTTTCAATGCCTCCTTGAGCGTCTTCAGAATCTCAGGCTCCTTTAGTTGGCACCAACCAGCCTTGAATAGTCCAGTCGTTAGGAAACTAAGATGCCAATGAATCCTGTCTGCTCAAGCAGTGTTTGCTTGGGCCAGAGCCTTCTTGTTCCCAGGAAATAACTCTGGTTGATTTAAGCCTGCACTGCCTGCCCTCCGCTTCCATCCCTGGGTGTGTATATCCAACCTTTCCCATGCGTTGGTCACTTTGCTTATGTAATTGTAGATTATATCTACAGCTCACTGCCGCAGCTGTAAACTGCCCCAAGGCAGTGGGGAGAGCACGGAGGTGTCAGTTCCCGCTTAAATTGGTTTCTGCTGGTGTGGACCTGTACCTTGCCATTCCTTTCTAGATAGGTTCATCTCTTCGGGAAGAGACAGTTTCAAGTATTCTAATCTGAGATGGCATCTGTTGTATCTGGTTAAGTAACAGACAAACACTGACAAAATGCTAGATGTGGTTTAGGTAATAGAATCACGGAATGGTTTGGGTTGGAAGGGACCTTAAAGATCATCTAGTTCCAAGCCCCCTACTGTGGGCAGGGATATCTTTCACTAGACCAGGTAAGCCCCCTACTGTGGGCAGGGATATCTTTCACTAGACCAGGTTGCTTGGAGCGCCATCCAGCCTGGCCTCGAATGCTTCCATGGATGGGACATCCTCAATTTATCTAGGTAGCTTGTTCCAGTGCCTCATAACCCTCTCAGTAAAGAATTTCTTTGTAATGTCAGATCTAAACCTACTCTCATTTCAAATCCATTCCCCCTTGTCCTGTCACTACATGCTTTTGTAAACAGTCTCTCTCCATCTTTCTTGTAGGCTCCCTTCAGGTACTGGAAGGCTGCAATTACATAACCCCGAAGTCTTCTCTTTTCCAGGCTGAAAAAAGTGCCGATTTTCTTAATTGTACGAGAAGTGCTCCATCCCTCCACTCAACTTGGTGGCCCTTCTGTGGACTCACTCTGACAGATCGATGTTCTCCTGTGCTAATGGATCCCTCAAAAGAAAAGTGCCATGCAATTCTTTAAATTCTGGAGAAAGATCCATGCTTTGAAGTTGTACATGTCCCTCTTTGAGTAATTTTCCATGTAGGTATCAAAGCAAGGACTTTCCAAGAATGACGTGTTAGACTACACGAAATATGCGCAGGGAGGACAGGGTGCTTAAAGGAGTTAAACAT
Source organism: Oriolus oriolus (assembly GCA_013400235.1). Taxonomy (NCBI): domain Eukaryota; kingdom Metazoa; phylum Chordata; class Aves; order Passeriformes; family Corvidae; genus Oriolus; species Oriolus oriolus. Next base: position 989,158 of record VXBT01001744.1, on the reverse strand, counting down.
TAACACAGATTGTACTAATAAAAGTTGCAGAGAGAAGTGGTGTGCATTTGAATAAATCTGCACATATGTCAACTGGTATATATTAATTTGGAGTGAAAGCTGAATTTTCAGTTTTTTAACTATCTCTTTTTATAGGAAATCCATTATGGCACATTTTGAAGGTGACAGGGATTTGTGTCTAATTCAAGTTAATTAGAATCTTAACAGACACCACTTTACCAAGTCGAGACATTGCTATGGCTGGAAGAAAGACAATAGAAAGTAAGGCAATTACAATTCAGTGATTCTGAAGTGAATTCAGTGTAGGCTAATAATTCAAAATGGTGAAGAGAAGAGCAGATAAAGCACCTCAGGTATCAAATTAGTCAGTGTGGCACAGCATTTAAAAGCACTGACTTATGTGCTGGATGCATTTGGCTGGCCTTTTGTTTATTTTCTAAGAACATCACCTCAGAGAATAAGACATTTCTGAGTGGATTATTTCTGGAGCAATTTCATTCTTACTTATTGTATATCATAGTATAAATTTCATATATACATTTAAAGAAAAGCAAATGTAACAGACTTTTTCCCTTTCAGCTGTCTTAGAGACTGTCAAACTTTAAGTCCTTTTTATAGAATTCAGGCTCAGAATGCATGGAGTAACTTGGAAGTGACCCTGGAAAATAAATTACTGTTTTATAGAGCTTTTTCTGCATTTCTTTTGTTCTTTTGTTTCATTTGGCGTATTTGTTTTTGTATGCTAACTCATAAATGTGATTTTATAACCCTTATGTGTACTTTTATGCTATTTTGAATCCAGCAGCTTTCTTTGCAATATTGCTGTCTTTTTTTTGTATATTTAGTGTTGTCTAATGAACTTATAAATACTTCATTCTACTAGAATTTTAATAATGCCATCTGTTCACTTGGTGGAAAATGGTAAAGCACGCTGAAGCATCTACCTTTTTTTTTTTTTCTTGACAGCTGTATTTTTAAAGCTTAAGTTTCCAGCATTCTTTTTTCTTTGACAGTGAGCAGTATTGCAAACAAAAAGAATTTTTTTTTGTTCAAATCTTACTTTGTGACTTCCATGTATGATTTTCTTTAGATGAAGTTTGGGTTTTTTTGATCAGTAATAAACAGTATTTTTTCTTTTTACTGGATCTTGTTTTCTACCATGGCAGAAAGTAAAATAATCCTAGAGAGGTCAGTAAAGTACATCACCGTTGGTAGTGTCTGATGTCTTTGTCTAAGCTGCTTGTTCATCCTGGCACCTCTGTCCCTCTCTCCCTGCATGTCCTCCTTTTGCAACTCTGTTTTGAAAGTCTTTTCTTTGGCTCTTTTTTCTGCTTTCAGTCTTGCTTTATATAATTATGTTAATGTTTGTCTTTAGAACCACCAGCTTCTTGTGTAGTTATTAGGCTGTTCTCTGTAGTGTACTGTTTGGTGACTTAATCTCACTCCTGCAATTAGTTGTCAAAACAAGTGGCCTGGTGTCTAGAAATGGTCAGGTTCCCTACTAGCTCCTGGGGGAATTAGTGCTGCATGTGAAAATTGGGTGGCCTTGTACATATGCCTCCATCTGAGTAGATATCGGACCCACATGGGTTAATTAACACAGCTCTAGAGTTTCTGAATTAGGTAGATGTAGAATATAAAGAAGTGTCTGAGAAGCGGTTGTGTCATGGGGTTGTTTTTCCAAATTCCTCATCCAAGCAGTTATGTGACGCTTGCTTACGTAAGAAACTCGCGTTGGTGTTGACAGAAATCTGTGGCAGGCCTGATGAAGGAAGTTGGGAAGAATGGTTCTGTAACTGACAAATTATGAGATTCCTCAATCATGACTGTTTCAAAACTACTTTGAAGGCATGGTGAGAAGGGACTTAGATTATGAATTACCCTTTTCATACTTGCAGGAATAGATTTCTCGCTTGGTTGCAGGCTCTCAGTGTGTGATCATTAGTAGTTCTTAGATTGACAATTTGGGAGATAGACACAGCTCCTTATCCCAGCAGGTGGCATCTTCAGCCGTGCTGAAGAGGTGCAGTTGGCTCTGGTTCCCTTTATTCTACCGACAAAAGTGGTACTTCCACTTTCTCTTACTGCTGTGTTAGATACAGTTTATTAGCTTTCCAGCTGATTTCTTTATGTATTTCCTGATTTCTTATTAAGTATTTCAATTAATTTACCATCTGCATTGGATTTTGTTAGTTAAATAAAAAATGCACATGAAAGTAATTTTTTCTTGCGTGAACACATCCAGTTCTTCATTTACTCTAGGCTTGTAGATCTGAATTTGCAGTTTTCCTTGGGACATTTCATTTTTTTTTCTTGACATCTGACTCTCAGGTGAGCTGTGAGTAGAGAATTCCTTCTGAAATTTCCAGTGTAATCTCTTCTCTGTGTGAATGTGTGTCTGAGGTGCCTTCGCCTTGCAGCCTCTAAGAATGGGATGATTTCTGTCGCCCAGTCTTTCACATGTTCCTAATTACAGAGATACTGTGATTTACCTCCCTTTCTTATGACTGAATGATTCAAGGAGCTAGGTTCTTACAATGGGACAATCATCAGTGCCTGATAGTACAGCCAGCCCTCTGTTTGAAGCCTGTGTCGAAGTTTCTGTACACAAAGTTGGTATGCAGTAGATTTGATGGCATAGTGGAGCACGAGGATGTGCTGGTGGGCATACTCAGAAATGAGAAAATCATCAGTCTGCTGAGGACTGGATCCTGCTTGTCAATTTTTGTGGAACCTCTTGGAGAGCCAGTCTGGGTCAAAGGATAATCTGGATACTGATGTGCCGAGCTATTTAATGACCATATCTCTTGATGCATGTGGACTGTAGGTGCTGTGACTTTGCAATGTGTTCTGGTGCTGCAGTGTCTGATGTTGGCTGTTACAGCATGTCCTCGAGGTTACACAAGACCAGTCAGAGCTATATAAACAGAACTTCATTGGGAACATTCTTGTTTTCAGCCAGGGCCAACTGGTATTTGTCACGTTTTTATCTTGTTTTTTAGCAAGCTTGCTGCTCCATGTTATAACCTTCCTCATTTCTTTCATATAACCTTAATATAATCTTAGAGGTTCACAAACAGCTGAGTCTCTACAACTTAGTGAATGACCATTCTCACCTGAGCAGTGGTAAATCAACATACCTACTCACTGTTGGGATATTTAACTTCCTTTCCTTTCAAGGAATTGGATGCCAGACTGCTATGGAGATTTTTTGAAAATCATAGCGTGTGTATCCCTGCCTGAAAGCTTCTCTTAATCTGGCCTAGTGTTTTTAATACTGCACCTGCTACTAGAGAGTTAAAATTTTGCATTTTTTCAAATGCCAGTAGAAGAATATGGAACTTCACAACATCTTGGATTTTTGTTGTTGTTGTTGTAGAGCAGCCAAAAAGATAATTTTTAATATTATTTTTTTCTTGTATAATTCCTGTGAATTATAATTATCTGTCATTATAAAATCTTTTTTAGAATAAAACTGACTAGTTTAGAGATTCATAAGGTACTGTCATTATCTTTCATGGAGCACTGTCTATAATTTTGTAGTTACATATTCTGTGCCTTTACACTCCCTGAAGTTATAATTTTTTTTTTTTTTTGACAGGCTTCTCATAGCAAGCAAAATGTTTTACTCACAGTGGTGGTACTGATAAGTAGTAAATAATTCAATCTTCTCTTGGTTTCAATCTGTTCATCATGTTAGTATAACATGTCATTTTTCAAAGACTCCAAAGTCATGAATTATCTGCACATCATTATTCTGTAATATTCAACTCAGTCACTGAGAGCTTGATTATGATTACTAACAAATCAGCTGAAATATCCTAAAAGCAAAAAGGCTTAATTTGTAAATTTTAGTCTTTTTTTCTTCTTCAGGTTTTTTCCTGATTAATTTAAACATTTTTTCAGTTTCTTGGCTTTCAATCTCCAGAGTAAAGTAAATAAAATACATCTCTAATACAAATGTACCTATGTTGTAGTTACAGTGTGGTTTCTTCAGAGGAGTTGAAATTATTCCCCTGACATGAATACGTTTTGCACTGGATCACTGCACCCTCCCATGTGGCAACCTATAATCTCAAGCTCTAATGATCTCTCACTCTTGTTGACGTTAGCAAACTTTTCCTCTGGGACATTTTCTTTTGTTTCTTTTGTCAGCTGCTCTAAAGAGAAGAAAACTGCTCAGTCTTGATTTTTCTGCTAATTCTGAGGATTTTACTGCAAAGTTCAGTAACATGACATTTGTTTTCGATGTAGTCAGAGGTGCAGAAAGAAAATCAGACAGGCTGCAAAGCTTCTTGTTCTACTTTTGATTCTCTATAGTGATAAACACTGGAATCTAAAAATTTTAAAAAACTTCTTAAAATTTTCTTAAGAAAATTTTAAATAACTTATAACTTAAATAAGCTTACGATTTTACTACATGGACATGTTTTTCCCTAAAAAAAATCTTTTATGTTTCTAAACAGAAGGAGGTGAGAATACAGTGATCAAAAATGTAAGGATGAGAACAAAATAGAAATAATTACAAGCAAAAAGTTTTATTCTAAAAATGTTGGTATCTGATGCTCTATTTCCCCAGGGTAAGTGAAAGATTACATTCTTCTTAACATGTGTAAGTTTATTATGTTCTCTTGCTGTCACTAAGCCATGTGCAGTATTTCCTGCTCCAGAAGCTGACAACCTGCTGAAATCTCTTGGTGTGTTTGGGCCAACAAGCTTTGGAAGCCTTGTTCCATGCCAGGGATGGGAATGTCATGGCACTGAGCTGTGTGATCCCATCCCATGCCTCCTTGGGCTCAGAGTAGAGTGTGGGCTGTATATAGATGTTGGCAAAGCAGGAGGAAGTGCCTTTCCTAAAATTCTCCAGGGATCTGATCAGTCAGGAAGAGGTATTCATGGTCTAGGAATAAACAAGCCAAACTCAAGAGGCCCAGCAGGGTCCAAAAGGTATGCATGTTTTTAAAATATCCAAATTTCTTGCAATGGAAAAGATCCAATTGGGCTTTCTCAGGTAGTTGGAGCTTTGTAGGACCTGCTTCAAGCAGTGTTCTCTTTTAATCATCTCCTTCAGCCCTGAATCACTATACATAGCAGAAATGCCGTGACATTTAATACATAAAAGCATTTCTGGTTTCCAGTGCATGCTATAGCAGTTCTATTGATTTTAGTGGAATTGCCTAAGGTGTATATCTAAGTAGTATTTGAGCCAACAGCAATGTAATTTTTTCCTTCTCTTTGAAAACACCCGCTGAACACAATAAAACTTCAATTTTGAAGTTTGAGTTTGGTATTTGAAAAATATTCAAAAGTAAAGGAAGAGCTCTATTCAAAAGTGAGAGGACAGATTATTAGTGATAATGCTGTTTCTTAGAACATTGATTGCAGTAAACTCTAAGGATACCTTATACTTGGCAACAAGGGTGTCTGGAACAAAAGAAAAAAAAAAAAGAGGAGAAAATCAAATTTGATTTAAAAAGAGTAATTCTGAAACTATGAGAGACTGGATGAGAGAATTCCTTCACCAAACATGCTTGCAAGACCTGTAATCAATTTTAAAGAATGCTGCAGTGCTGCTGGTGGAGTGAAAGCCAGGCAGAATTGTGTGTCGGACAAGAAAAGTGGTAGATATGGGGGAAAAAGGTGTAGCTGTAAACTGGTAAGTGTGAAAAAATGATAAATTGTTTTACACACTCTTCAGCCCTTTGTCTTGTGGCTTCACTCCAGTAATAAACAATGGTGATTGCCCCTCGTTGACTGATAAGGTGGATGAGCTAACCAGTTTAACGCTCTTGTCATTCAGCAGCCCTGTTGAATAGGATATGAGGTCATTGGCTAATTACCATAAAACACAATCATAGACTTTCTTGGTAAAGCGTATTTACCGCTGGAAACTATTAAGTTTCTTCCTGATGGTCAGAGCCCAGGTTCCAACATGATTTTTGCTGAGGTGTATTAAACTTGAGAGACTTCTACAGAATTTTATGAAACTTCTAGCAGATGTGGGGAAGATATCATTCCACAGGTTTGCGGATACATCCATCTTCTTGCTATTTAACTAGAAGTAAGAAGCTATGTCTGTTTATTATAAAACAATTTTTTAATCATAATTTTGTGGAAATGCTCTGCTTAGCTTAGTTTAAATTGTCACGTACATTGTACAGTTGAGGATTTTTATGATCATGGATGTATAAGTCTGGAGCTACCATCAGTATATTTTGTATTACTAAGCAATTTTGGTAACAGAAGCAAAATGTGGCTCTTCCTCATGCCTTTCTGTTCTCACAAGGACTGGTGATACTTTCAGAAGATGCCTTTTGAAAGTTTTCTGACCAGAATAAGCCATCCTGCAAAATTGCTCTGACCGTTTCATAAGTTTAGTGTGGGCTAAGACCATAGAAAATAATAAACTTCCAAATTTACCAGATTTAGGTATGTCTAATGAAGTCAAATGCACAGTCTCCTGAATCCTATTGTGTGTAGTGCCCTGTTTGCTTTTATGCAAAGAAGTGAATTAAAATTTTAGGACACCTGGCAGACAATATGTTTCTCTGCTTACCATCTGCAGCGAAGTCTTGGTTCAAGCCTTATTTATTGTCTGATGCATGTTACTTAAGAAAGGAAGAACTGAGCATCCTTTTTCAGGAACTTAAAAATAAAAATGTAGATCTTATTGTTCATGTAAAATAACTAGAATTCATGTTTTGTCCTGCTTCCGGGGAAGAAACAGTGTGCCACCAGTGATCAATCTTTCAGTGTCAAAGTCTATGTTTAAACAAGCTGTCGTAGTTTTCTGTGAAGTAACACTACAAGTGCTTCTGAATTGTGAAATAAATCCAGACAGTTGAAAATCAAGAGAGTTGTTCAGGTGCTCTTAATGAAATTGTGCATTAAGGAGCAAGAACATTTTTGAGTGATGGCTTGAAATTTCTGTTGCATATGTGTGATAGTTACTGCTTTAGGAAACTCACCCTCAGCTGAGGTGTCTTTGAAAGATCTTACAAATTCAGTGGAGACAATCTGCCAGATTCAAGATGTCTGAAACAAGGATGCAAATTGCAATTAAAATAGAGTGACCACTTTCATCTGACTGATGCCATTCTACCACAGAGATAAATTAAACCTGGAAACTTTATTTCAAGGTGGTGAGATCAGTCTTTAACCAATATACACGAATTGATGTGGAATTTCTATTGATCTATAGGGGTATGACACTTTTCAAGGGAAAAAAAGGCAGCAAATATATCTATGCTAGTCTAATAGCATTACAAACAACTTATGTCTTATTATCTGAAGCCTAAAGCAAATTTTCAAAAGACAAATTATTAGGTCAATCTGACATCTGCTGTGTGGGAAAACATTCCTTAGGAAACTGTGACTGTAGAGCTATCTGGGGTCTCATAAACAGAATTAATGCTGAGCATTTGTTTGCTGTCATCAACAATAGTGTACCAGCTACTGCTGTAAATACTGATGTATTTAACTACACAGAAAAAAGAACAGTGTAAGACCAGGGAGAAAGTCAATATTGTTTTTCCAGAAGAGTTCCTATGATAAAACTAACTGGGCATTAGAATCATTGCTTCCATGGTAAATGCCTCAAAATTTCATGTCTGAGATGTTGAAAACTTGCTTTGCAATAAAGTTTTCTTTATGACTACTCTGGTTTAGCATCTTGCAATTGTTGAAAGCTTACTGGCCTTTGGTGTTTTTTTGTTTTTTCAAAATGCACACATAGAAATCCAAGTAAGAATTGGGATTTATTTTTTTTTTAATGTGCAAAATGAAATCTGAATTTTTCCTATTACATGAACAGTTACACAATTTAACACCTCTTCACACACACCCCAACAAAAATAACCCCAAGCCAAACTAAACCTAGCCTCATTTATGCTGTGCCAAACAGCAAAAAAAAAATTCTGTGGATTTTTTTTCTGTCTGTTCCCTTTCTTATTTTCTGCTTCTTCCTATCTTAGTTGACCGGGTTTAGTATGGAAGCTTTCCCAGATGGATGCTGTCTTTAATTACTATAATGATTATTACACATATCTGTAGTGTACTATGCGGTTGTTAATTAGAATTGTATAGATAGTTAAGCTGGAATTGCAGTGGTGGTTTTGTCTTACAATGGTGTGAAGGTGATAGAACTGTGATGGTAGTTATTTATATTTGATATGTTACAGTACATTGATTTTGTTCCAGTAGAGGGAGATCACTAGTATGATTTACCCATGTTTTGCAATATATACATCATGACTTGGGTAAGAGGATGCAGGGTTGAAGTTAATTTGGAAGACAAGATTTTAAAATTTCTTTCAGGGTATAATTATCTAGGGTACTGAAGGTACTGAGTGAGAGAGAAAACAGATGGCAAAGTTAATTCTGATAAATGCTGACTACTTTATATGGGGAAAGTAATTTTACGCATACAGTCAGGGGGTCGTAGTTATAATTTTGAGAGAGAGACATCAGTATTACAGAATATAAATGTTTGAAAATGTTAGCCCAGTGTTTAGTAACTGTCAAGAAACAAGGAAAATGTTAGGAATTATTCCTTTCAAAATGAGAGAAACTCCCTAAATAATCCCTGTGTCATTCTGTAAGTCCTAGTTGTGTTTTCCTGAGCTGCAGAACTGCCTGTAATTACGGACTTCCCACTCCAGCAAGATGCAGCGGGACAGAGGAAGCAGGAGCGGTGAGAGTTACCAGCAGCAAACCAGACCAGTCCTCTCAAACCAGGAAAGGTTTAAATGGGGTATGAAGCAGAGAAGGACTTGCTTGAGAGAGGTGTAGGATCACAGGCTCCATAAATAAGGTGAATAGAGGGCATCAGATGAAATACCTAGTGTGCAGACTCAAATTAAGTTTTTCTCGTATTATGTGTTTGAACTGCGGAGCTTGTAGAATTTTGAGAATGCTGAAGTCTGGTGACTCTGGTTTAATAACCAGCCAAACAAAATCTAGCACCCCTCCTACCCCACAAGAGTGAGAGGAAAAAAACCCCATCCTTTAAACAGATAAGTATCACTGCTGATTCAAGAAGTGTTTGATCCACTGGTCACTGAAAACTGGGAGTATACTCCAAGGAGATTGTGGTGTCATCACTCTGTTTTCTGCTGTTCACATTTCCTGTTGCTCAGTGTCAGAAATCAGGTAGTGGGGAGATGGATTTTGAGTGTAGCTCTGGCTGCTCTTGTAACTGGTATGTAGGTTTGTCTGGTGCAGGAAGATAACGTCACTGAACGTGGCAGAGCATGTGTTACACATTGCATTGCAAACAACACAACTGCCTGAAAGAGCTGAATTAAGTTTGTCTGTGTTCTGCATGTGTAAATTAGTGGCATATCATTTGACTGGGGTTGAGACTAATATTATGTTATTTATAAAATATATTATTTTCCTTGGCATCACTCAATTTTGAGGGAAAATCTGTATTGCTATAGAGATGTCTTTCATCAGAAATTGTGTATTAAATATGTTTTTTTGAAAATGTGGGGTTTTTTCTACCTTTATTGTTTAAAAGTTCATCTTAAATGGCAAGATACGAAGAGCCTTTGGCAAATATAAACATATGGTATTTTCTGTGAGATTAAATCTATTTCCTGACTTAATTTTTGTTTCCGAAGTATAGTAATTTGATCCCTCGGAGCAAATAAAAGGTTACAAATAGTTCTCTTCATCTTTTTGGAAACAACTAACCAACTGGAGGTTTGTAAAGGTGCGTTTAAGCTACTTTTGGTGCGGTTAAACTGAAAGTTGGGAACTTCTCCTGTGGCAGATGTGTTCTTGCCGTATAGCTGCTTTCCCCTCGTTTTCAGAAATACTACTCAATATTTTAGCTGGTGCTCTGATATTGTACCTGTGTTTATTTATATGTATTAAACTTAACAAAAATATATGAAAGTCTGTTTGCATTTGAAAGGACAAAACATTATAGTTTGTATACATATATATATAATAAAATATTGTAATCTATTTTCTTTTAACGTGTTATGCCGGATCACATCAGTGGTATTCTTCTTTTCTTACGGCTACAAGACTTTTTTTTCTGCATCCAAAAAAGTCAACAGGACTAGCATCTTTGATATTCAGAACAGGAGGTCTAAGGCTGCCCACTTGCTTCCTTGTAGGATATTAGTGGCGTATATTTGGTAGCAAAGGCCTTTAATTCTCAGACTATGCAGTACTAACAATAGCCTTACTGAACTGGAATACAAATGTGGTGTTTTTATGGCTTGTGCCACCTTCCCTCTGAATTCTGATATGTATAAAATTTTGTGTTCTTATTAAGTCAGGATAGAATTCCTAAATACTTTGTCCCAATTTCAATTGATTTTTGGGTTTAGAAGTTTTTAAAAGATTGTAAATGCAAGCCAGTCTCAGGATATTTCAATCACTTGATCAAACCACGTCAGAAAAGTTTTGTACATATGCGCAAAAATCGTTTGAAGTTTGTTATCTTGTTCTTCATTCAGTCTAGGAACTTCCCAGAGTGCCTAATTTTTTGGTTTGTTTCCTTTTAGATGAAACGGCTCCTAAAGAAGTCAGCAGGGTAAGTGCTGTTCTCTATCCCCTCTAAAAAGAAGTGGCCCACTGTTCACTTGGGATGATTTTTCCATAGACTCTGATCAAGATTTAACTCTATTCCCTGGTTATGCCAGATCTCCAGAGAAAAAAATGCTGTACAGACTGTCTAGAGAACAGTTAATTAGGAAAATAAATATTAAGAACTCTTGGTTGGTTGTAAATGAATTGAAGGGTATTTTGCATTTAGAGTTCTCCCAGTGCTATTCTCATGATCCAGTTTTAAAAAGGTACTTCATGGAAACCAGGAAATTCATGGGACTTTGAGCATAACATCAGGCTATTTAATCAGTGTAACTGCCTCAATAGACGGCAAGCATAAGAAGGGAAGAAAAATGCCCTATTTAATAACTCCCTTTTGAGATGCGGTATGGTATGATGAGTTAAATTCTCTAATTTAAAATATTTTGCAGTGTTCCACATGAAATGTAATGTAAAGTCCTAAAAACACATATTCAGTAATAGATTCCCAACCCTAGCCTTACACCTTATTGACACTGTGTTCTGCAGAATATTGTTCCATGATTGAGGACTAATTACAGGGATCTGTTAGGACTGAGTGCCTTTGCTGTGAATGGCAAAAGATCAGTACAGGACAATCTGTTGCCCCAGATGGGTCCAGCCATCCTGAGGGACCCCATAAGATGGGGGAACCCTTACAACTTTCTGAGGTGGAACCATTCTGTTTTCTAAACTTCTTGAATGTCTTGCGTAAACTATTTCATATTCCCAGGAGAAGCGCAGTAGTGTCAGTCACATGTTAAAAACAGGGCAGGTTGAAAGACTGCAAAAACAGGCGGGGTGCTCTTGCTCTCAGTAGAAGTCCTTTGGAAAATGCTAGAGTGTGGAACGAGTGGAGAACTAAGGCTGGTAGTGGAAACCTCAGTTTTGTAACCCTGTGAGCAGAGGGCTGGGATAAGAGGGAAGTGAAGTTCACCTCATATGTGTCTACAAAAAAGAGATTAAATGTTGTCTAAAATGAGTTTATTCAAGCAGATCTTTTTCCATATACATGATGTGCCATGGATTTATAAGGGTGTTGAGAATTTAGGTGAAAATTTGTATGTTTTAGTAATTCATTAATTTTCAACATTGTTTTTGTTCATTCCTTAGTATGCTGCTGTTATGACAGTGAATGCCTTTCAGTGTGACCTAGAATTATTGTTATTAGTATATCTATATATATTGTTTGGATTTCAAAGTAACTAAAGATCTGCCGAAAAATGTCAGAAGCTCTAATTATGTATGTGGGAAAGTTCCTTTTAATTGTCATCAATTTAGTAGATTAACATTTACCTAAAACTCTGCAAAACACAGTTACAGAATATAACTTGATTACCACATCTGAGCTATTTAAGGCAAAGAAAACAAATTCTGAAACCCTGAACCCCCCAAGTCTGCCTTGCCAGTCACACCCTGTGTCTCTCAGACTGGTTGCAGCCATCTCAGCCCCTCAAAGTCATATCTAGTGGCTTAGAGTTTCCTAAAGATGGATAGGCTGTCACTTGAAGCCCTGGAATCAGTAGGGTGGAGATGATACTTCAGATGTTCTTAAGTAAACATTTGCTCCCTTGTTTTTTTTAGACCTCAATCATTGTGCACTTGGTATGTATACTGTGTTGCCCTACTATTTGGTTTGGCTTTTTTTAAAGTAAAGTACTTGAAGGTACTCAATAATACACCGCACTACAAATCAACAGGTTTGTTTGTTGCATTTTTGAATAATAATATAGACCATTGTAACACATCCTCTTTCTTCAGCAGCAGCTAAAACAGATACCGGTTTAATTAAAATGTGAACATAAATTAGAATTTAAATTAGGAAATTTCTGTACATGAGTAATGTTTTTCAGACAAGAAGACATGTTCGTACTGACTGAAAAATTATGAGTTTTGAAGTTATTAAGTGTTACATTTTTAATTCCTGAAAACATCTGCAAGAAGCAGCTTGTATTTTAGGGAAGAAAGAATTAAGGTTAGTGAAAGGAAATTTATTGCAGAATTAAACCACTGATTGCTTAAAAATACTGTGTAAACTAAGAAAAAAGGTAGGAATATACTGAAAAAAATCTTTACTTGTTGGAAGAAAATTTCAGTATTTTCAAGAGTTTTCTGTTGCAATTTCACACTTTGAAAATCTAAGAAATTTCAAAATAGAAGTTTTGAATTCCTTTTGTGTAGGAACTGCATTTTGAATATATATTATAATTTTTAGCTTTTTAATAGAAAATTAAAGCAGCAAATTTGGCTGTCGGCACTTCATTTCAAGTTTTTGAAAGAAGGAGAGAGGATAAAGTAGGAGAAAACAGGAGAAAACTTCCACATATTTTTTAAATTTTGAGAATTGTAGAATAGAAAAGAAACTTTTCAAAATTTATTATTTTTAATTCTGGTCTACTAATGGCAATTTTGTCAATATTTTGGTGTTCAGAAATTGTGTGTAAAGATTTCCTCATTTGGCCTGTGATAACATCTGATGGGTGGTGGAGGGGAAAGATTTCCTGATTCCTGTAGATTGCTTTTGGCATAAGAACAGCTCTGGTTACAAAATACCTCATGAGCATCTGTGACCAGTGAACCTGTGAACTTTTTTCTGAGTACTAGTTTCCAGAGTTTATGAAATATATGTAACTGGGGACAGAATCTCCTTTTCACGTGATGTAGTATTGGGAACATCCTTGGAAATGCTGAGTTTCTTCTGCTTACTTGTTGTGCAGATGTGTGTTGGCTGATCCCATCCATCCTAGCTACATAAGTGGCTTTCTGGGCAGAGGGATTTCAGAAATAAAACCAACTATTGCACTACTTGGATGAAGAAAACTTAAGCTAAATACTTTGTTATTTTTCTGTTTCATCTGCAAAAGAAACGAAAATAGAGGAGTGTGAGTTTGAGCACTAAGTGCATATGTATTCCTGTACATCTAGACTAAAGATGTAGTTCTTTGACAACATTAGTGAAAACAGTGTGCTTTGGAGACACGTTATTCTTTTCAGTTGGCAAAAATAACCCCATTCCTTCATGAACTATAGCCAGGACTCTGTTCTACGTGCTGCTAAGTTTCCCGTGATCGCTGTGTGCTCTTTTGTACCTCAGATTCTGAAGTTTAAATGAAAATACTCAATGTTCCTGATATGATCACGGCAAAATTAGCTGTTCATTTTGCTTAATAACTTTCCATTCCTTGTTTACTTGAACAATACTTCCAGTGAAGCTGCCTTTTGGCAAGTACCTTTGCTTTGTAAACTCTGGCAATGCCAACAGCAGTTCACTTTGCAGAAGTTTACCGTATAAACACCAGAAAATTATTACCTAGCAAGTGACTCGCTCATTTACAGTACTTTATTCTTGGAAACAGGGATGATACTTTAATCCTCTCTTTTCCCCTTTTTGGACTTGCAGCTTCTTGGCAGCTGCCTTGGCACCAGCCAGCACCCAGCACAGTATGTCACTGCCAGTCACAGAATTAGCAAGTGTGTTTAGAGTAAATAGTTGCAGTAATTGCATGTATCTTCACTGTGCAACTGATAATAAAGGTTTGGGCTCTTTATGGCACATTGGCAAAGCAAGCTCATTCCTTGTTGTATCTCTTTATTAAGGATGGGATTTCAATGTTTTCACGCTGTCCCAGAACTGAGGACAAATTAATCAAAAAGTTAAGGGAACTAGAACAAATATAAATATATCTATAAATACATATTTAGCCTTTAGAAGTGTTGCAAATGGCATTGCACCTATTGTCACGAGAAGATGCTTGTATAAGCTGATTTCTTTAAAAAGAAAACCTTGTGAATACTGTGGTTGTGATAAGCAACAGTGGTAGGAAAATGAAGAAGTTTATTTTTAATTTTGTACATGGTGTCTTTAGAGTGCTTGCAAGTCAAGTATTAGGAGGGAATGTCATTTTATAAAAAGCTTTTTAAAAAGAGGAGCAGTATTCAGCCTTGTCAAGTTAAACTGAAGCTCATTATGCTGTTTTATTATATAATCTGGAGAGGTGATATAATTGAGATATTCATGAAGTTTCATGAGCCTTACAGTTAATAGCAGATTATATGTTTACTTCTGTGTAATCATAATGTTCTTTTCTCACAAGTGAAGCCTTTGCTTTTTATGATGTGTTTTTCCTATTGTGAAGCAATTTATTTCGGTGTTACCATTTGGTAACAGGGAAGGAGCTGATGGGAACGTTAGAATGGATGTCAGTGAGTGGGGGTTATGGGGCAAGAAGCTTCTTCTAGGAAAGGTGTTCACCATCTCTCTGAGGCTTGGAAATCAGCTACATAAAAAGGCTGGGAAATGTGTGCCTTCAAAACTAGTGAGTCCTTTCTGTGCAGAATAAGAGAGCTGGTTTTCATCATAGTAGGGCCTGTGCTGCCAAACGTCATCTCGTATTTTCCCTTCTCTGCTTTTGTTGTGAAGGTGTTTGATGAGTGAAGAAAAAATTCATAAGTACCTGTGTATGGTGCTGCAATGTTAAACTTTATTTACCATGCAAGTCCTAACCCATGTCCTCTCCAGTCAAAACAAGAAGAACATACGTCAGGCAAATGCATGTAGGAGCAGTTTTCTCTGAGGCTATGTACAAGCATTAAAATTAATCACCTCAGCTAAGACTGCTCTTTATAGTTGCTTGCTTTCCAGTGTCCAAGTTTAAAAAAACTGGTTACTCCAGCCAAGCCCAGTTACCTCTTCTGATTTTTTTTTTTTTTTTTGAGTTTCCTCTCCAAGCTCATTGCTGCTCTGAAAGCCATCTCTGCACTGTAAGATTGCTTACTACTTTCTTCTCAGCCCAAGGATTTCACATCCTTTGGCATTTCTACCTTGAAACAAGCAGTTTCATTACCCTTTTGTAGGGTCGGGGGTTTTGCGTGTTTTTTTTTTTTTTAATGAAGTCCAGATCCATATTTTTGTTTCTTCACATGTGTAGTTTATATGTGTTTTTACTGTTTTTAGAAATTACCTAAAAATAGTATTTTATCTCGTGGTTATCTGTGCCCCAAAATAACAAACACTAGTTTTCATGCAAGATGGAAACTAGCCATCAATGCAGATAAACAGTGCAAAATATTGCAGCCAGTGAAAGTACCAGGCCTAGAAGAGGTAGCAGTACACATAAACATGCACGGCAAACACGTACACAACCTAGCTCACTACACATAAAAGACCTGAATAAATTTTAGCATCGATTTAATTAAATGGGTTGAATGTGTAAAAATTTTTTTTTTCCCTGTAGCTGTTTCTTTCTTTATACCCAATGGTCATCAGAGGTGCAATAACATTACAATAACTAAAGCAAAATAATTTCTTGCATTTAAAGAAGTAGGTGACTATTGCGATACTTACAGGTCCGGTCTTTTTTTTTTTCTACACTAGATGTCTGAGTACTCATTGTGGTAAAGTGTAGTGACACATGGAATGAAGATTTTAGGTACTTTTAAACTAAATGTCTCTTACGAGGCTGCCTTTGCCTTCAAGGGACTGAATTTAGTCTCCAGTATATTCCTTTCTAGTTATGCATTCCTTTGGGAGGAAGAAAAAAAAAACCAGAAACACAAAAGAATATTCTTCAGTTTAAAAAACTACTTACTGTGTGGGCAAATAAAGTAATAGTGCCAAATTCTTAAAGGACATAGAATATTTCTTTAGAAAAGATACAAGTAATTGAGTATTGATTGTCTTTCCAGAAGATAAGTTATGGATGCAACTGGAAAATTATGTAGACCAAGTCTCTTAAATCAGGATGGTAACTGCACATATGGGATTTTTCATAATGCTACCTGAGAGAAGGGAAAGCTGATCTATTTCAGCAAAAGGCATCAAATATTTTAGTTTATTTACTTCTTTTTGTGAAAACAATTCTTTTTTGAAGAAGTACAGAAATGTTGCTGTTGGAAAATCATTTTTGTAGTGCAAGCATCAATGGTATTGAGAACTTAGGTATGTAAGACCTGTCTTTTTATACTTCTGGTCAAGTATGAAAATATCTAGCATGAAATATTTTAGACTGATATCTCAATCAAATGTTAAGTTAATTCAGACCATTAAGACTTCAAACAAATGTTCTTCTTTCTCTCTTTGGAGGGTTTTTTTAGTTCGTCTTCAAATTCTTTCCCTGATGACTCTTGTTGCCAAGACTGTAGTTTTGTAGGAAAGGAAACTTGTGTTGGCTGGAAGTTTATGAGGAGATTTTGGTCAGTTTTGGTTCAGCAGCTGCCTATGTTCTGTAGTGTGCTAATAGAGAAGAGAGGAGCTGTCGGTTTTAAAAAGATGACTGAAGAACCTTGGGTGAAATCCAGTCCCTGCCTAAGGACATTCTTTTGTGTAAAATGTTGCGCAGAATTACTTGAATTTATTATCTGCATGTTTTGATGCTGCCATTGACAGTTTAATTTAGGTGGTTTGAAGAAACTGGTTGTCTAAAATACTAACTGGTGTAACCAGATAGAGAATAGGTATTTTAAACTCCTGTGTCTATGTACAATGTCCTTGCCTCATGTAAATCCTTTAGTCTTAGTGATTTCACACTGTTCAAGAACTGAGGTTCCTTATAAGAACCTCTATTTGCCCCAACAGATCCTAATCCTGGTCCAGGAATTCCTTCTTACCCCTGGACAGCTGAGTTCATTTTTTCTTTTCTAAGGATATCATTTTGATCTCACAGAGTGTTTTTGTTGTTTGTTTTTTGAGGCTGTTTTAGCTGTTGTTTTGTAGTTGGTTGGTTTGTTTGTGTTTTTGTGGTTTTGGTGGGGGTTTTTTGTTTGTTTGAGGTGTTTCTGTTCATTTGTTTGTTCGGGGTTTTTTTTTGTTTTTTTTTTTTTCTTTTCCTTATGGCCTGCTTACATGTCTTGGATTAAATATATGTCCTCAGTTTCAAGTGCCCTCCATCTGTCCGTGGTGTGGCCCTTTGTGACATCTCTAGAGCGCCTTGCAATTGGATACAGTTGGTGGCACTGGATACAACATGCGTAGCATCAGGTCCCTCTGCACTGCTGAGGCTCTTACTGTTCACTCCATCCAGGCAGCCTGCACAGTGGTGATAGTCAGGCATTGCCCCTCACCTCCTGGCTCCTCTGGCATAGCAAATGAAATAAGGGAAACCTGGGATGGCACAGTTTTACCAGGACATTCGACTTTGGTTGGTTTAGTTTTTTTTAACTTCTCCTCATCCACTGAATTTCTGCATCCCCAAAGTACATTTGGCTGTCCCTCTCCACATTAAATGGAATTTGGGCTACTTGTTTATTCTAACTCTAGTCTGTGATAGGGTAATACACTTTGAGACCTGCAAAAGGACCAGGTTCTGTTGCAGAACCAGGCATTTGTTGCTGTGGAGAAAGAGCTCTGTAGTAGGGGGTGTGTTACATAGGCACTTACTCTTCTCATGGCTATTCATAAGACATTTTAAGAAGTTCCAGAGAAAACATATCAACTTCTGGATTATGTAGTCACTTAATGACCCTCTGCTGTATTAATGAAGCTCTTTGTTGCAGCAGAAGGGCTTTTTCTTTCCTGCAAAAGCATAAAATGCCTGTGGCACAGCTGCCCTATGAGCATGGAAATTAATCTTCATTTCTGGTTTTTTTTTTTTTTTTAACTTTAGGTATTAAATTGTGTACTTGAATATTAGTTTCTCCATGAATGAATACTTAAAATTGATCTCACTCTACAGCATTTCAGTATCTCCTTTAATGTTTATGTTCTTAGCCTGCTCGTTTAGTTTTAAGTCACAAAACTATTCTTAAATCACCTGTCGTGGGTTGTTGTCTTCTCTTGCACAGCAATATTCTAAAGACTAAGAACCATATAAATATTTTTACATAACTCCTGTAAAAACAACCTTATTTCATATTTATAGATTTTAATATGAATATTTATAACATGATTTCCCTTCTTAATTGTTAGTCCATTTTCACAGCTTTAAAATATACGCAGCTACTAGAAATATGATGCTGGTGTGATAGTGTTTTCAGTCCAGTTGAGTTATTTTATGTCAGTGAAATTCAGAATTTTACAGTAAGTATACCAAAATACTTGTAGACACTGAATCTTAAATAGAAGGAAATCAGCAAAGGGAAGAATGAATTAAGGAAAAGTTGATGAGTATTAATAATGCTTAAACTGCAAATTAAGAAATCGTACTTAGTCC
The DNA here is from genome assembly GCA_013400235.1 of Oriolus oriolus. NCBI lineage: Eukaryota > Metazoa > Chordata > Aves > Passeriformes > Corvidae > Oriolus > Oriolus oriolus. Next base: position 970,430 of record VXBT01001744.1, on the reverse strand, counting down.
ATATCATAGTGTATAATATAATAAGTTGTCCTTTTCCACTAAGTGTGTTGAATTTTTTTGAGGAGTTGCTTTCCCGAAGTAAGTTTTACACCGGATATGCCCAAGTCTGTGTTAGCAACCACATTGGGTAGTGCTTGTACCTGAGTTTGCTGATGACTTATTCAGCGTTTAAATACGTGGTTTCATAAAGACTATTGTGGCTTTTCAACCAAACATACTTGAGGTTATCCAATCTGAAATGCCTAGAACCTAATAAAAAAACTCTTTCACTCTACTGTAATAAAAGGAAAACCATTGCACAGCATGACGGAGTAGTTCTTTGTTGATGACTGATCTAAGTGGTAGAACTACTTAATTGTGAATCTGGACAAGTTGTATTCGTCTGGCCAGTTGTGGGTCCACGGATGGTCGGTACCAGCCGTGCACCACATAACGACAGCCTGCATTACGCGGCTGCCATCTTTCTGGTGATGGATGCGTGCAATGCTTTGCCCTGCTTACAAAACATTTGCAGTCGTATGTTGGAGAGGTGAGGATAAAGGGCACGTAGCTATCGTATAATTACTATGCATGTGGAATTGCTGCTTGATTAGAGGGAAAGTAGTTATTCTGCCGTGGCTGTTATGCCAATGGGCTCATTTTGATGATGCGTTCTCCTAACGTATTAGCTTTAACCTTTGAAGATTTGATTTAAATCCTGACTGTGCGTCACAGGCGAAGAGATATGTATTCATTTCCAAGTTCTGAGAAGGCATTTTTCCACATGATAAAGGCTTTGTGCATGTGTGCTTGATTAGCTGTTGTTGCTTTAGGGTATGTGGCTACACATACTTTTGCAGACTGGGGTTAGCACGTCTGAATAGTGTACTCTTGTTCTCCATTTTCCTGCTTTATGGCTACTTAAGGTTACATATTGTAAGTATAAAAGCTCCACTTGCGTGGAACTATGCTATTGTTTTCTCTCTTTGAATAATAATCATACAGGAATAAATGTGGGACACAACAGAGGCCAGGCAGTGGAAGCTTGCCAGCTGCCATATGGTGCTAATATTGGTGGTGGCATGCTGTATTGTAAACTCACGACTTGCAGCAGTTTATGCATTTATGCAGTGTGACCTTACATCCCTGTCAAAATGTATAATCATCACATCATTTTACAGAAAGAATTATGAAGTGTCAGGTTTGTTATACATTGAGAATATTTGGACAGCCTAGGAGTCAAATGTTCTAATATGTCCATGTGGACCAATAGATTAATAGATTAGGAAGAGGTCATGGCAAAGATTGTATATTCTCAGGAGCCATTTTAAAATCAAGATTAAGATCTGCTTAATTTAAAGAAACTGGGGATTGATGTTATCCAGCAAGCACTTCGGATTTTTGTTTGTGGAGCTTTTTGGGGTTTTTTGAGATGAAGCAGCAAAATGTATCCTAAATACAAATATCTTTATATTCTCTGTATCCATGATATATACATGAAAATAATAGTGAGAATAAAAGTTACATCCTGAAATATATTGTGTAAGTTAGGTGTTTAATCCATCAGTAAGTGTCACATGTAGAGGTTTACCCACATTTACAGACAGAGAAGATCTAGAAAGATATTGAGCAGAGTTACATATATGCACATAAACATGGAAGTGGTAGTGGGGTAGACTGTGGTACTCTGGACATTTATAGCATTTCCCATAGTAGTTTATATTAGTCTGATCTATATTAAATTTGGCTCTGAAGTATGAATGAGCAGGAGAATAAGCCTTAGTCTTTCAAGCAACATTAATTTGTCTAAATATCACCAGCTTAATTTTTAGTTTAAGCAATGTAATTTACTGCATCATGGAGTTCAGTAAGTAATTGACCATATTACTTTCTTTAGTTACCACATTACCAGTTTTGGGAAGGGTAATGAATCTCTACTTAGTGCCAAGCATTTCTTTCTGTGAAATTATTGTTCGTGGTGCTGTCATGCTACACATACACATTTAGTGCTGTTTTTATCAGCCCTTCAGAACTCGGGAAATGGATAAACAAATGCGGCTGGGCCCCTGAAGGGAGCTGCATCTCCTTTCCTGTGAGATTTTAACCATGTCATGCTGTTCCATCATACCAGTAATCAGCACCCCATGGCTCCCATCTAAATATCCTAACTGATTTGTAATCTGCCAACGGATTTGATTTGTGTCTGCCATCATCAGTTGAAACAAATGCCTATGAGGCCACAGTGGCTGGCATGATTTTGACTTGTGATTTTTGTCCTTCACCTGGTTGATGTTAATTGTTTCTGTTTTTGAAAGGCTGAGCTTCCTGAGCTACCACCACCTGAAAGCTCTGGTGCTTGGCACAGTTCCATCATTTGGCACATGAATCTGAGGTGGAAGATGTTGGCTAAGGCAGTTGCTTGCTTCCTTTCCTGGTGGACTAGGAGCTTAAAAGGAAGGAGTTGAAGTCTACTTACTTTATAATTGTCATCTCATTTTGTTTTGACATTGTCCATGACCCTGGCCCAGTTTAGGTGATTATTAATTGCTCAACGGTGTTCTCAATGTGCTTTGAACAAATGTCTAATGGAATGGAGAGTGGAGTGCTGTGTCTCTTGCTTAGGAGTGACATTGTTCTTCAGGCAGCTGGATTAGGACAGTTCTGCTTGAAATCTTAACATATTCTTTCTAATGAATTTGTATGTTTAAAACCTGCGAAGTACATCTGAGTTATTCTAAAATGTTCTTCTCATCTTTGCTTCCATAGTACCAGGATACGAATATGCAAGGCGTAGTGTACGAATTAAACAGCTACATAGAGCAGCGCCTGGATACAGGAGGAGATAACCAACTGCTTCTGTATGAACTGAGCAGCATCATTAAAATAGGTAAGAAAGAGAATCAGATGTCTCTAAGCTGTTACTCAGCATCAGTGCACAGCACATTTCTTACGTGGTTTAATTAATAAAGACAGGTATTGAGGGATAACAATGTTCTCGTTGGATGTTCTCTCAGTGTGAACTTACTTCACCTTCTGTCCCTCAGTGAATCCCTAGCTGCACTTAAGTGAATTTCATCTTTGGAGAGAGTTGCATATCCAACTGCAAAATTAGAGTCTCATGTTAAATGAACCAAACAATAGAATATTCTGGTTGTGATGGTGTGGCACTTTCAATATTGAAAGTAAAAAAAAAAAAATAGATTGGTAATATCACTGCATACTTCTTTTTGAAACAAAACTGAAATGTCACTGGAAGAAGGCATATCTTCTGTGTGATCTCAGATTAAACTCAGTTGTTTAACTGTTTTTTTCTGTGATGTAAGTTCCTTTTGTGGTAAGAAAATACTGCATATGGTCAAAAGTTAAAAATTAAAAAAACAAACAAAAAACTCTCTATAACAATATAAGTGTAATTTGGCTTCTCTTTAGCCAGAGTGAATGGACTCAGACTTCAACAGGATGTGTCACAGTAGATTTCAGTCAGCTTTTTGAAAGGTTTTACCTTGCCAGCTACTTTATCATTTTGTAATGATGAGTAATAGTACTGGTTTACATATATGATGTTTTAAAAGGACCTTTTCTCTACTGATCTTGCTTAAGCTGTTATTTGGATATTGATATTCAATTTACAGGAAATCAAATTTGTTAATACACAGCAAGTGAGAATTGACAAGACAGGGTGCTCATGTTTTACAATTTATTTTTTTTTTCTTTTGTAGAGCAGGTGGGAGAGTGTTTTGTTTATTTCCTTTGCAATACTTATTTGCCTTGTAGCTCAGTATACTTAGGTGCTACGGCTGATTTGAAAGGATTTAAAATCTGAATGCAAATTACTGTGCCCTCAACTCTTATCAGTGTTGTGCAGTTGACAATGAGTGATTAACTGCACAGTGAAACTTTTTTCGTTTTTTCAAAGAAATTAAGAAATCCATTTGATTTTATTGCACACAAGTATAATTTTTCCCCTGAAATGTACTAAAAGGATTCCTGAGTTCATTCATAAGACAATAGGTATCAGATATGTCTTTTTACTGGCTAGAATATTTATTAACTTTTGGAAAGACAGACATATGATCCAAGTCTGTTGTGTAAAGCAGGGTGAAAAACATTGTCTCTTATATACTGTTCTGATTTTGAGAGTAAGTTGCCTCCAAACTTTTGAGAGTTTAAGGAACTTATTTTTAAGATGGAGTAGGTGCAGAAAATAGAAACAGTTTGTTTGGAAACACATTTTTATAGCAGTATTTGTAACTGCTCATTTTCCCATGATTTTCTCTCTTAAGGCAAGGACAAATATAGCTTAACATTTACAAATGGCATTTATTTTGCTCATAGACATTATAATGGTATCTGACGGATTATATTGTAAAAACACTTTTTAATGTTACTTCTATTGTGTGAATTAATTTGCATTTACCAGCATTAGGCCTTGGATGTATAGATGTATAAAGAAGTTGTTTCTAATTATCTTTTAGAATGCAGTAAGATGTCAATGGAGAAAGCAGGAACTTTGTGGTACCTTTAACTTTGTAGACTCTCAGAAGTTTTAGGGGACACAGCAAAAGACCTTAACCTTTAGAATGGTAGATGTTTGTCCTAAGTGGAATTGAATCTGTGGTTTCACCTCAAAGATGTTGTATAAGTTTACTTTATCCCTGGGAGTACAATTATTTCTTTTGTTATTGCTTTGGCAGCTACAAAAGCTGATGGATTTGCACTGTATTTCCTGGGAGAATGCAATAATGTAAGTATACTGGGTTAAAATGCTGCTTTTCTGTACATTCACAGCTATGTTTTCTAATTTAATAATGGTGGTAATGAAAAAAATGTTCTCTGCATTTAGATCCTTGGCCTTTTTTGGTTTTTTTTAAGCTTTGGCAGTAATACTGTTGCTTCTCTGACTCTGGAAGCTAAACTTGTGAATTAGCCTCATTTTTAATTGTCTTGAAGAAACAGAAAATTTAACTTGGGTTTACTGTCTGCATAGCCTATTCTTTGCATCTAGTTGTCTCCCTTTTTTTTTTTTTAAATTGTCAGCTGCAGCTTGATAGTGAGATAATGTAAATTTCATATGTAGATTCTGGTTGGCATAAAACAAATGGTACATTTAAAATTTATGAATTCAATTAGTTTCTGATGTAACAATTCAAATAACAGTGAGTCCAATATTTGTTCTTTTGTTATTTGAATATTAGAATACATTACATCTTTTTCTATCCAGTTTAATTTGTACAGTTACCATGATACAAGACTTTGTAGTTATTTCAAATGGCTATCAAGAAGGAAATGCAGTTTAGTACTTCAGTCAGTTCTATCAAATTAAAAATCACAATTTGTCAGAAATTTTATGTCTTTCATTGATTTAAGAAACAAGCAGTGACTAGAGAGGAAAATATTTTTTCTCATTGTTTTTGTTTCCTTGCCTTACACAGCCAGTTTTAATAGTTTATTCTTGTATAGTCCATTAGCCAATTTCCTTTGCTATTTGTGAAATAATTGAATTCAGAAAAAAGGGTAAAAATTACATTTTTAAAATAGTGGAAACAGGATTGAAGATGTGCAAACCTGCAAGTCACTTGATGTGTAAGAAGGCCCATATAGAAATTTCCTATAAGAAACGGAAATGAGGTTTTGCAGTTTTTGTGATATAATGATTATTTCATATAATAAAGATAACCCAATTTATTGTTCCAAAATTCTGTTTTCTCAGAATGATTTCTGTTAAGCATATAAACAGCATAGATTTTTAAATAACTCTTTCACTGAGAGGTATAATTTAAGAAACATGTTGCTCATCCTTTATGAGTGCAATCTTTGGTTCTCATTAGTAGGTGACAGCATCCATTGTCATGGGTAGGGGGTGATGCAAACAGTCACTGAAAAGCTTCCTCCTGCTGCCAGAGGCAGGAACCCGCAGGAAGTTCAGCCTCCGTTCTGAATGCGCGGTGCTGGCCAGCTTTGGTGGTGGTGACTGCCCGCCAGCTGAGCATGCTCATCTCTAAACGCTTTGTAAAAGATTACAGTAAAGTTCACTTTACATCTTGACACAAAGAGAATTCTTACTATGGTGAGTTTTTTCCTATTAGATTAGTGTGGCATAATATGGAATTACTCAGAGTCTTCTGATACCCTGAGGGCCTGGGTACTATATGACCTTCTGCTTGTTCTATTTTTTTTTTTTTTTAATAACATATTAGGCAGATGAATCTATTTGCTTCCCAGTATTGCAGTATAACTCTTTCCTAAAAAAAGTTCCAACTGCTGAAAACACACATTGACTTTATTAACCACTGCTATGTAGCTGCATCACCCAAAATGGAATGTTTTTCATGTAGTTATTATAGGGACTGATCCCAAGTCCTTTGAAGTTAGTGTGAGATTTTCCATTCACTTTAGTGGGCTTTGGGCCAAACTCATGTTTGTAGTCTTGTAACTAAATGGTAATGCATTAGCTTACTTCTTATAAGAAATTGTCATTGGAAATTAATTTGGATAGCTCTTGTCTTGTGAATATTTAATTTAAAGGAAGTATCCAAGTGAGATTAGCCATTGCCCAGTAAATACTGGCAATGTGGTTTTATTTGTTTTTATTAAAAGACTTTTTAAAATGGGAACAAAAAGATTCTGCATAGCAAAAGCAGGAATGAAGTAATTCTTTAAGCTGAAATTAAAAAGAAAAAATTCAAACCTTTTGATTAGCCTGGACGAAGTATTTGCTGAACATCTATGGTCATGTGTTGAAGAATAGCATCTGCTTTTTTGGTGGCTTAATCTGTTGATGCTAGGTTTGTGATTTTAATTTTGCAAATTTGGCAAAATCCTTCCCCGTGCCACCCCCCACCC